>JAOVYX010002551.1:0-40058 GCA_035668315.1 Drosera spatulata
ACTTATGTCCTGGAGGCCCTCGAGCTGGAAGATACCATAAAAAATTTCGAACGCCGAGATGCAACTGGATGGTTTGTTTAGTGGATTCTCATTTACTTGTTTTTCCCTTGTTTGCTTATGCTTGTGTTCATCATTCATTCCAATGGCTTAAATTGGCTTATGGTATGGTTAGGAGATGGTTAAGAAAAGAATCAGGCTAACTATTTTGTTCTAAACAAGCCCAATCTAGGACTAATATGGATTTTAAGGAATTCTTGGCAGGATAGCGTGAAAGATTCATAAAGTTTGAGTCTACCCGGTTTCTTTTGTACCTTGTTTCTTCCTTCTTGAGAGTGACTTGCTGGCTACTTAACCTGCTGTCTGTCTTATATATTTGCATGTCCTCTTCCACTGTGTTTGTCTTTTAAATTACACTAGTTTACTACCCTGCATGTTGCGTGGGTTATTTGTTACTATCATTTTATATGTCTATATGTTGAATTATGAGGTTTTGTTGAGATTGTAGTTTTTCATTTTCTATTTCTTGCGATATAAGATGTAAAAGATATGATGTGAAATAATGGATGGCATGCCACTGTCCCACATACCATCAGATGGTTTTGTATATTATGTATATATAGATTCTGTAATCGATATCTAACGTCATCTGCTGTTTGGCCTTTGGTCTGATATCTGGCTTCTTTTTTCACCTTGTAAATGCTTTAGTTTTGTTTGTCTGTGGTTCATTCTTCAGAAGTCCTTCAGGGTTTGCTTGACTTGCCACCATTGATTACTAGTTACAACCCCAGTTATTAAGTACTGAAAATTTAATTTACTTGCTTCATGAATATTTTAGCTTAGGTAGCCCTTGTTTTTCAATTGTAACCTTAAAATGAGCATGCTGCTCTTTTTCCTTTTGTTTGCCTAGTACTATCAGGTGTGGCTCCTTATGAACTCATGCCTGCAGGAAATATGTTTCGAGTCTCAGAGGAAGCCGATCTGGAAAAGTTGGGTCATTCTTGGATACAATAGGTAACAAAGGAGACCTGCCATTGTCTTCTCTTTAGTAAAACTGTAGATTCCACCAGAGTCTTTTGTTTTTCCTTTTAATCCATTTTTACTTTTTAGATTTACAATTACCCATTCAAATGAGAATTTGCTGCATGTGCTTCACCTCATTAACATACTTATGTTGAGAACATTTTCTACAGTCTTGGTTTTTCTTCTTTGTATAGTCATACTGACAAATTGCGCTTCCTAAATTTTGCTTCCTCTTTGGATTTTTCTTGCCATGAAAATGTTGATCTGACATAATTGTACTTGCTGGTCTCAGAGTTGATATGGCGCTGTATCTTGAGAAAGCAACTGCAAAAACTTCTGGCTATCATACTTGGTTGCATGTCAGTTGCAATTCTTTTAGCAGAGGCGACTTTGCTACCTAGTGTCCATCTGTCTCTTTTCTCAATTCTTATACAGTCTGTCGGGAAGCAGGAAGTGTTTGTTCAGGTACGCAAGGGGCATACAATATCACATGCTATGTGTACTATCCCTGACGGTATATTGCTAATTATGTTACATATTTTATGCTGGAAAACAACCCGAATATTAATCTACCGTTCCTTGTTAGCAAGTTACCTGAATTGTGAATTTGTCCTGCCAGGTTTTTGCTTTTGTACCTCTCATGTACATGTGTGTGTGCACATATTATTCGTTGCTCAAAATGGGGATGCTGATGTTTTATTCGTTGACACCAAGACAAACAAGCTCCGTCAACCTCCTTATGATTTGCTCGTAAGTTTGCAAAATTTTGTCGTGGTTAAATTTGTGTTGGTTTCTTAATTTTTAAGAGGGTGAAAACTAGTTTCCCTTGGATATGCTTGACTATATAGTTTTTATCTAGTTTCATACTTACTGCGCACTATGGTTTTACCCTGGCAACAGGATGGTCGCTCGATATGCCCCACCTATTTCTTACAACTATTTAAATCTTATTCGTCTGGAGGGGAGTACCAAAACTATTTTTGAGAAGGTATGTATCAGCTGCAATTGTCTTTCACAATCTTTGTTTAAGGGCTTCTTGTCATCCGATGGAATGCTATGGAAAACTCTAATAAGAGTTGGTTGGCTTGTTTCTTGAGCGAACTTAAGAAAATTTGAATGATCATTAACTTAATTTCCATTTGAGACAAGGGTAATCACTAATCAGGGCTTGGTTGTAAACAATTGCTTCATGGAGTTCAGAGATGATCATTAGTTGTGCAGCCTTAAATCCACATTAAAAAGATAAGAATGAGCAGAGATTTTGGTTCCAAGACCTGATTTTTTAGTGGCAAAGCTTCCTTGATAATGAAATCAATCCTTTGCTGAAAGTTCTCTATCCTTATGAAACGAATCAATGCGCAGCTTAATAGCATTTGGTTTGTTTTCATTTTATCAAAGCTGACTGGGACTTTCAATGAAAGTTATGAATGGTACTGAAATTTGGACATTGGATGCTTTTTTCTTATTTGCAGAGGATGGGAAATATCGATGATGCCGTCCCATTTTTTGGGAGACGTTTTAACAGAATCTTTCCGCTTATTATGGTTATATACACGCTCCTGGTTGCGAGTAACTTCTTTGATCGCGTTATTGGTTTCTTTGGAAGCTGGAAGATATTCAAATTTCATTCTGAGACAGATGATATGGATGGATTCGACCCATCTGGAGTAATTATATTACAGAAAGGTAAACATCAACTAAGAGTTTGCTCCTTGATCTTTGGGATGCTTTTCGGCATTATGGATTTTTCAGTATCAAACTTGATTCGAGGTCGTGTGTCATCCAGTGATAGCCGCCTTATAATAGCATTATTGTCTGATCCTGCCTTCTATTTTCCAGAACGTTCTTGGCTGGAGAAAGGGCACAAGGTTGGTGAGCTAGTGATCCCCTTGGCTAGGAACTTTAACAACATAAGCTTAGAAGATTTGGAGTCGGGCACCAATTCGAAGGTATGCATCCCATGATATGTTGGTGTTATTCTTTTGTTATATACAATATCATCATGGTTTACAATTTACTGTCTTGATAGTTTGGTATTCTGAACTTGAGCCCGAATCAAGCATGTAATTCCCTATTTGCTGATCTATAATGCCGTATTCATTTCCTTGAGTTCATTTTAGCATGTTCAGGAAGATGGTATTCAAATGAACGCAGCTACGGCCTCATCCATGGATGGCACAAGATTGTCAAAGCCAACAAAGGATGAGGTTCGTCGATACAGTGATAATCGAGAGACCATAAGCAACAAGTATGCTGCCTTAAGAGAACAAAGCAGACCGACGTCATCATCCACAAACCCACCCGAGAATATGTCCTCAGCTAAGGTTTCATTACTCAATGGCGGAAGCTCCCAGTCTAACTCAAGTGCCAACTCGGGACCATCCTCCGGCTTGTCTTCTACGTGGCAGTCTATGAAGATGGGTTTCCAAGGTTTGAAGGCAAACATCGGAGCTAAGAGATTCCTTCCTTTACGACAAACTCAGGAACCCAACACGGTTTCTCACACTTCCTCGTCCGAGTCTCTGGATGAGATTTTCCAGAGGTTGAAAAAGCCTACTATCGAACATGGCGGAGCATACAGTGATGAGGATGATGATGATATGCAGATCAGCAAATCGGTTTTGAGATAGCCTTCTCCGATTTTTGTACAAATGGACATACATATACTCGAACATACTGAGGAAAGCTAACATTGTTGTATAGAACAGAATTTTGAAGGGAGCAGCTGCCCAGTTTGCTGCTTGGACGTTTGATCATTTTTCTGATTAGTGGGTTGCTGCGGCAGTAGAGCGATCGAGCCGACAGACTTGGGCAGTGTAGGATGAAATACGGTTCGTGTAAAAGATGTCGTCTTGTATCATCAAAACATTTGGTGCTGAACATTTTACAAGCTCTTTTGTGATCTACTGCAATCGTGAAGGAATTCCAAGCTTATTCTTATTCCCACTTTGGGCATTTGTATGATTAAGGTATCGATTGCAGAACACTTAACAAGCCTTCTCATGATCTCGCTGGAGAGCGAGCGAACCTCTAAGGTTGTCCTGCTCTTTGTATTCTGGTCATGTTTCGTCATTTGCCATGAGCATTCACCTGGAGGTGGGAAGTGCAGGGGTTTGCCGCGAGGTGGGAAGCGCAGTGGGTTATGGACAGCGATACATTCTTCACCAAGTTATGCCTATGATTATGAACCGCAAACTGTCGTCGTCTGGACCTAAAACGTGCATCAGCATATATAGCGTTGTTGATTGATAGAGTTAAGATTCACAGCTCACGGCTACATGAGAAGTTTTCTCTTTCTTGCATTTGTGCGTTTTTGTTGCCCTGTACTTTCACATATGTTTCAAATAGTCGATACTTTCACAAATGTTACGTTATTGTGTGTAAACTCGAATCCTTCTACAAAAGGACCGAACCTTGATTACTGAAGCTCAAGCTTGTCATGCGATTTCTCCGGCGATCCTATCCATGAAGAGCCCGGGCAGTCTGGAGAAGATGGATCGTGTATGCTGCTGCCATCAACTTTATAACAGAATTTTCTTATGCTGATTGAATAATAATGTAGACTTGCAGCCTGTTACAAGATAGGCGTGACTTGAAACAACGGAAATCTGTCTGCTATGATAAGCTGGTTTGAGATTGACCGATTCATCAGTTCGGATTAGGAGAATGACATAGAAGAACAGTGATGTTGATTCCTTCGGCCTTTATCGGTATTATACTAGAAAAAGGACACTTTGACAGTGGAGATTCAACGCCACAAGATGTATATGATTCTACCATTCAATTCCTTAACGAGTCTCCCGTAGAATCTCGATTCTAACTCTACACAACTAAAGTAATGGTAACAATTTGCAATGTGTAAGGCGAAGGTCTTATATTTCAATACGACAGTTCATATATTTCGAATGCAACGGGATTAGAGATCCTGATAATACGACAATTCATATATTTCGAATGTAACGGGATTAGACATGTAATACTCCAACGTAGATCTGCTACTGTATTAGGCACCCAAAGGGAGCACAATGAACAAGTTACAAGGATGTGACGTTATTCCCAACTGTTTTCACCACACACATCATTATCAGCCCTATCATCAATGATATTAGACAGGATTCACCAAAATCTAGTAGGGGACACAGCACACATGCGCACGCACACGAACACACACACGCAAAACCAGCACATTATTCCTGGACTTCTAACATCTCTTTTACCTCAATTTAATGCTTTTACATATAATTGAATGCTTTGTTGCACGTTGAAGAAGACTGACAGGAAAGGGTGCTCATATATACTCGTCTCTATTATTCATCGGCAACCATTAGTGCTAGTCGACGAGCCGTGCTGCTAGAACTATACTACTTGGCTAGCAGCGTGCACCTACAACGCTGATACGGCACCGTAAATATGCTACTCCTTGCATGATACACGATCTTGCAAGAGATCAAGAGCAGCCTGAATATAGTTATCGGAAGTGCGACGAAGAACATTGTATTAACGGGAGACATAAGGTCGTGTTCTGTGAGAAAACAGATCCTCATATCTCAATGTCAGTATGGAGAACGAAATGCTTCGTACTGCTATTCTACTATACCCTTGGTTACAGACTAATTAATAGGATCCAAACGAATCCTGCCGCTCACGTTTCTTTTCCTCTCCATCGTCGTGACAGAGAGAACCCTGTATACATCTCATATTGTCCTCCCCAGACCTGTTAGGAATTAATTGGGTTCATTGTTTGTTGTTGTGAAACGTGTGAAATAATCTCAAGTAAACTACGTGGAGGCACTTCGCTTGCCCAATCTCAAAGTTCTGATTGAAAAACATTTGAAATCACGAGCAGCTATAAACTGACATTCTAAACCATATAATGTGATTCAAATCCAATGTCACTCAATCCATGCCTCCAGATTGCACCAACATGGTAAACTCTAAACTATAAGCATTTGCTTTCACATATAGGGATTACACCGAACAAACAAAAATCGACGGAGCTTCAACGATACTCCTTCACATTCATCACATTCAAGATTACGATCTTCCCAAACTGGAATATGGACTTTCGACATACCGCCTATCTTGATTTCACCAAGTACTACACAATTTGACACTAAAAAAAAACTTATGCAAGAAGAACCAGATTAGTATCAAATCATCTGAATTATCAGAGCAAATCAGGACATTACACATATCCCAGAAAGAACTTCTAGTATCTCTCCCATATCCCTTCTCCAAATCTATAACCACAAACTTCCAAACCCAAATCTAATACAATCCCAATATTTCAACATTACCCATAAACCATCAAAGGATTAAAAAAAAAACCAAAAGCCCAAAAAAGAAAAAAAAAAGTGAAAATCATGATTGGGTTTCTAATTCAACTACCTCTGCTTTATACTACTACTCATCTTCTTGCTAGTCGATTGAATCAATCTCCACCAAAACCCACTCCTCTTCTTCTTCGATCCGCTCAAATCAAGCTCAATCATCTCCCCTTCTTCCTCTTCCTCTTCACAATCCCTCCTCATTCTCCCCCCACAAGTCACCGATCTACTTTTCTTCAACGACCCAATTCCAGTCATCTTCCCCATCATTGCCGCCGACCCAATTCGCCTGTGCCCACCACCAGGCGGCGGCGGAACAGGAGAGAACTCGGGCGAGGAAGAGTGGAAGATTGCCGCCGAGGAGAAATCGGGGAAGGTGTGTGTTGATGGGGTGAGTTTTGAGAGCTTTTCTCGCAAACATGATGAGCAGACTCCTGGGATTTGCTTCAGATTTGGGTGTTTTGGACAGTTTTGTTCATTTGGAGAGATACCCATTTTTGTGTATTTGGGGTTTTGGTGATGGGTTTGATTGATTTTTGTGTGATTTAGGGTTTGATTTGATGGGATTTTGAGGCTGCTTGTGTTCTTGTTTGAGAGAAGTGATGATGGTGTTGTATATAATGTGGTTTTTGAATGAATGAATGAAGGGTTCATTGCCAATGGTCAAGGGATGATGTGTGGGTTTTTAATATGAAATGCGCTTTGTCTATGGGGAAATTTCGGGACCAATGGTGAAAGTTACCATTGAGTGCAGCATTTCTTCCTCCATCGAGGGAAAAAATTAAAAGAAACAGATTTGGGGAAAATGCATGGGGCTGGAGCAACAATCAAGTTGGATGCTTCATTGATTTTTTCATCACATAATTATTTAATTGGTTTTATAAAATTTAATTTGAAATTTTTTAAATTTTGAATCTTGTTGTGGTGAAAATTACTCAACGGTTTGCAAGCTATTGCTACAACATCAACAATTGTCCGAAATTTTTTTTTTCCACTTTTCAAACTGAATATTCAAATTAAAATTATGCTCATCGTATCCCCTAAAAACGCAATCTTATATGGGCTGGAATTATCAACGTGAATTTTCATCAACATTATATAACAATCAAATATTATCTTATGTAAATTTATCATAAAATATTAGTGATATTATTATAAATTATGCTGTATCATAGGATAGAGGAGGAAAAAGACTGTAGGATATTTTGATTATATTGATATAAATTGATTACCAAATAAAAAAATAAAAATATAATATATATATATTTGAACGGTTCAATAAAAAAATGTTCCAATTAAATAGGGAAAAAGATGGTATCAAATTATCACTTAACCTTCTCTTATCCATCTCTAAGTTTTAGAATAAACTTGTTTTCTAAAAAAAGTTTTACAATAAACTTCATATTAACACAAAAAAATAGAGATAATATTTTAAAATTATCAATTATTCATCACATACAACGAATTGGAAACCGACGAAGTAACCCTTTTTTCTGGATGAACTCCATAATGTTCCATTCGTATCAATTTACGTATAATATTTTATTTTTTATATTATTCAATATTTAGTTTGAGTAGTTTTGTTTATCGTATTTATAATGTACGAAAATTACATCATATTCGAAATAAAATACTCCTTCCGTTCCAAATTAATTGAAACTTTTTTTTGTTAGTCCCAAAATAAATGAAACGTTTTTATTTTTTATAATTTTTTAATATAAAAAAATATAAAATCAATATCATCAAAAAGAAATTTATTAATCAAAATCAGTAAATTCTCGTATCAAATTAAAACGTTTTGATTAATTTGAAACGAAGAGAATATATAATTTAAATTATCATTAATATTCACAAAACTTTTATAAAAAAAATAATCATTGATTAATTCACAATATAAATCAAAACGCTACATCTAACGAGGGAAGGAGCACAACAAATCTCATAAAACAAGGCAACGGTTTCAAATATTATGTCCACTGTAGGATCCATAGATGGGGAGCAACCTGTGTACAACTACAGTTCCTGTTTGTGGGATTTACGGCGCCGTGAGAGTGCATCAAACCCAGCGGCAGCGGTGGCATGTTTTTTAGGACAGTGTTAATCGTCCCTGAATTCACCCTTCATGTCATTTTTCTTTTTTCAATTTTTTATAATATTTAAAATTATTTATAATTTTTAATATATATTTGAATTATACACATCAATATCTACAAAATAAGATTAATATTGAATATAAAAAAATTCATCACATTATAAATAAATACATATTAATAATACTTAAACACATACAAATTTTATCCTATTCAATCGTTCCTCCAAAATATTATCTACCACATGAACGGATATTCATCACTTCATTCTACAGTTCAAGACGAACTGTATAACTATCAACCCTCAATGAAGATATAAGATAATGAGGATGTAGAAATAATTAAATAAAGTGATTCTCGACATAAACAATAGTTAATTAACAACGTTCTTGGGCTTCAATTGGAGGCGACCTCAATGACAAATGAGTAAAATAAGTCGAAATATTTACATCGAATGTGTATAATACAACTTCGAAGATATGAGTAAGATTTATTGATAATTATCACATATGTATATGTTATAATTATTATGGGATGAAGGAAATATTTTTTTGAAATATATTTTTTATTTTTAATATTAGTCTTATTTTGTAAATATTGATGTGTACATTTCAAATATTTTTTTTTATATTTGATATATATATTAAAAATTATAAATAATTTTAAATATTATATAAAAAAGGATAATTAAAAAAAAAGGGCCGCCGATGAGTTAGGGGAGATTAACAAATTCCATTTTTTAATCCACCAATGAACAACGAGGACCGCCAAATAAGAGTGGATTGGCTCCAAACATCGGTTCATCACCACATATCAACACTACACAAAATTAAGTCGAGTTATTCATCCAGTGGTGTGGGCGGAGGAAGTATGGATTTGAAATAATGTATTTCATATAAAATCATATTTGATTATTATATTTTGATGGAATATATCTTTTCGTTCGAAATCAGATTTTATTTTTTTGGTTCATTTTCATTTCGGTTTTCGGATGATAGATTTGTCCATTGGGGTCAGAATGAAATTTTTTTTTGGCATTTTTTAAAATTTTTAATTTAGGTAGTTAATAATTAAATTAGTTAGTCAAAAAATCATTAATAAAAATTAGTTGAATTGAATCATAGCTTATTTAAATAAAAGGTGTGTTATTTTAAATTTAATATTTTCTATAATTGTTGTTATTTAAATAGTATTATATTAAACTTTGATTAAATTAACTGCATTTAAAATTCATTTTAATTATGTTCATAAATAAAGAATTCCATTTCGACTATGATAACCAATCATCTTAGATGAAATGGAATAACTTATTTTATTCCGACCTTTATTCCTGCGGAATATTACATTCTATTTCATCTCAATCATTTCTACATATTAAACGGACCAGAGTTTCTTACAGGGTGAGGAAGTTTGGGTGGGCTGATCAAGGGATAAAATGAAGGGAAAAAGATAGAAAACCACCCGAATTACTACTATATGATAGTGATATATGGGTCTTTTAAATTTTGAAATTATATGGATGATTTTTTTTTCAATTTTTTTGATATTTTATGTTAAAATAATTAAACTTTTCTAAAAATTATTAAAAATATATATATATAATTATTTTATGAATTTTTTTAACGTGATTTCATATCAAAATCAAAAACGAGATGTTTTACGGTCTAAACAATGCCGAGGAGTTCGGGGAGAGTGTTTTGTGGTGGAGATGCGAGAGCCTATCGTGTGTGGTGTGGACTCCCTTAATTAGGAGGAACAAATGGGCCTCCTCGAACAAAGGTTGCAAAGACTTTGGACGAAGAAAAAAAAGCCCACGTCAACTGGACGGCTACGACCAGCAACGTTGTTGCCTGGGCCCACCATCTTTTTTGCCACTTGTTCAAAAGTGTTGTGAAATTCCTTTCAAAAATAAAAAAAGCGTTGTGAAATTATTGCCCAAAAATTTTGGAATGTATAGCACGGGGTTGCGCGTGAGAAGCGACGGTGTGAATAGCCATTTTCGACTTTGTGTCGGGAACACGTTCGGCATTTTAGTGGATAATAACTTATGCTACGATAATTAGTCAAACGTAGCCAATGCTTAATTCCGATGGTTTATAAATTTTGTTCTTGGAGATGAATGGTGTAACTTTGGTTTACATAGAAATACGAGCCCTTAAAAATGGAAGTCATCAATACCACGTTGTCTTTTTTCTTTCATATCGTTTAACGTTTCGATTTTCACGTTGGATGGCGCGTTGATATTATTATGGATTAAATCCGTAACAAAATTAAATAAACCAAATTGATTTAAAAGTATAGAATCAAGGAACTATATATGCAGTAGTCATATTAGCAATTTACAATTCCAAATACCTATTTAAGTTACAATATTGATGCAAAAAGTAATACAGATCAAATATTACATTAGACAAAATAGAAGTTTGATCTAGTGTGATATCCAAAGGCATGTGAGAATATCTACAGGAATGCAAACTCGTACTATGATCCTCCAGAAGTAGTTGAGGGCATATCTGCAAACGAAACACATAACTGTGAGAAAAAAAGGCTCAGCAACCTAAAATATAAGTGCCATATCAAATAGTATTGTTTTGATATGTTTTATATGTCTTCGTGTAATATCCCAAAAATTTCACGATAAATTATTATCTCGATAATTAATAAAAAAAAATATGTTATTGAACATCATAATTTATTTGATGGGGTTATAAAATTTATTTGTCGAAATTATGACAAAAATATATTAATTACAGGTAAATTAAACCCTGTCATACGAATATATGGGATTATTTTTTTCCAAATCCGTTTCCCTTGACTTTACCTAAATCCTATCATTCACTCCCTCTCACTCATTGCCTAAGCCTAACTCTCATATTCCTAACAAAGTTCAACATCAGAGCATATCATCATCATAATTTCACTTCAATATAATGTTATCAATTTAACTCCTCTTCTTTCCATCTTCTCTTATGTACATGGAGACATAGAGGATGACGAGACACGACATCATCACACAAATACCTCTCATGGTTCAAACCATCATTCGTTGGAGCTCGTCCTCACTATTAGTAATCATGCTAAGTGAAGGTGAGTTTCATAATAATTATACTAAGATTAGAAATTTTGTGTAAAATCATATAATCTTTGATAAATTTTGAAATTAATATATGATGAAGGCCTATATGTCTAATTTTTAATAAACTTAATAGATCATGATTTGGAGTTGTGAATCTCAAGATATAAATAAAAACGTACGGATATATTAATCAATAAAAATTGATTATAGAACAAACTTTGAGGCTTAATCTGGAATTACACAAAAAGAGTTAGGAAACAAGCCTTATATTAATAGAAAGCTCTTGAAATTTAGTTTTCAGAACAGTTTAAAAATCTAGATTTGGAGTTGTATATAAAGAGTTATGAGCTGATTAGTGAATAAAGGTCAAACTGTTCAAATTAGTAGAAAATACAAACTTGAACTAATTAACTGGTATAATTGATAGGGTTTTATGATGAAAGTTTTAATGTACTCGAAAGATTATGGAGTATATTTCATGTAGAATTTTACAGAATAATTTTTGGAGTACAAGAAGTTATAGATTTAACCGTATTGAAGTGTCATGTTGAATAGAATCTGAAAATGAATCGTTCTGATCCCGAAACAACTCCAAATGTTCACAAATACTTCTAATTATGATAATACATAAAAACATCATTATGGACTATCAACATAAATGTCACGGACTTTTCTCAAAACTTGCCACCACCATATATGACAGTTTTACAAGAAGTACGAACAAATATGCTTAACTCCACAACGTAAACAATAATTCACAAGGGTGTGTCTTAATTCGCGTATCCTATTATATTATATATAACGTCCCGATTTTCAAGTCCTTTTCTGAAAACCCTCGTGGCATTACTGTCGGTAGGGTCCCACAAACCTTAACCAGACAATTCAACTTAACTTAACACAGAATGAAATTTAAATAGATATACACTTTAGGCATCAGGAATCTAAGTCCACAAGTATACTTATTTGTTACACATTTGACAACAGAAACTGATAAATTAAGTCTCAAAGATTAATATTACATTAAAAATCAGATCTTAATCAATTTTTTTTCTTATTTCTTGTACCTGAAAAGTAAGAAAAATAAAGAAACATGAGAAAAGTAACATCGTGAGTTATACGAGCTCAGTAACGTGCCGGCCCTCTCTTCAAGGGAAGCACAAAAAGAAAAGAAAGAGAGAATAATCTGTCCTGAAACCACAACAAAATCAGTCATACGATTAACATACATGACAGACCACAAATACCCTCTTGTTAACACTGTGATCTTGGTTAAACATATAAATACATAACCTCTTCTAGAAACTTAAAGTCCGGGGTCACTCGAAATAGGGTATTAAACTGTAACGACGTCCAAGGGTCTCCTGCAACGAGATACCCCACAACCTGATAACCTCACAGGGTTGTCTACGCGTATAAGATGATTAATCGCAATTACTCATCCCTGTACAGTTTAACATGACATCTTCTTCAAATCACAGTGTAACAACTCAGTAGGATTAACAAACTCGGAGTTTAATCTCACCTCTCATGAATTCATTTCTATTTTGCATGTTCATCTTTAACCTGATATCATTTATAGGATTAACCTATATTAATCCCAACCTTTTGTTCATTATCGTATGTCAAATCTTGTAAACCTAACACTTGTCTTTATCACATTCATATAACGTACGGGGTTAACGGAGAAAAATCTACCCAAATCCTAATATTAGGACTATCAGGGTTAGGTTACCATGAACTGCAATAAGCTAAAAGTGCTATCACACAATCACACAATAACACGAAAATACAAACATAACACAGCACAGCATAACACAGCGCACAGGACAAAACTACCCATCACGCATTAATGTACAAATAGCATATTAACATGTATCGCCATCCAAATCAGGAATCTAAACGTTGCATTGTTGACAGGTTCTTCATTTGTTTACTTTAACTCATGAAATCAAATCATGTTTTCTGTTCCTGCATTAGTATAAATACGATCCGTACGTTATTACTTATTCTTTACGTATATTCCGTATTTGTATTCAAACTTAATTTTTTTTTTCGTATTTATGTACGTTATACGTTCTCAAATACGTACATTACAATATTACGTACGCCTTCGTATGCTTTACTATTATTTTGTAATTCACGTGTATTTTAGAAATACACAAACTATTACGTATTGTATTCATATTAAACATTTTTGTCTCTGCATATAATTAACCATATATTTTACCATGTTTTCTTATCCAAATATTATATTTTAATAATCACAAGGGGTATACGAGTTGATACGACGTATAAATACGTTGAAAAACACGTTTTTGGGCTGGTAGTGAAAAAGCCCAGAAGCTTCGATGGTTTTTCAAGATTTTCTGGCCTTACTTCGAATACATATAACTTTCTCGTTTCTTAATCAAATTGGGTGATTGTTAATTCATTGGAAAATTCAGAAAGTCTCCTACAACTTTGTTTCAAGATCATTTGCTGAATCAGACTCTAATCAGGGTCAAAACGCATTCTAATCTTGATTATCAAAGCTGTCTAGAAACTGGTATGAGCTGGTTTTTCTGATTTTCCACCTTTTACCCAACTAATTCAATCCCAAATGATCTAAAACTTCATAAACATAAAATTTACTTAGTTTTTGTCATTTTTGTTCAGTTTTGGGCTTATTTGATACGTGAAACCTTAGGTTTTAAGGTCTCACGAGCATGACTCGTCTTTTATCTCATAAACGCATTTCAACCATCCGTGCCTTGTTTTCCTTGTCGTTTCTTTCGTTATTTAGCTACAAATTGATTGTATGACACTAAGGTATGAGAGTCGCAGTGCTCACCCTCTTGTTAAAACGGTTTTGAGTCCGGATTGACTTGGTATGGCTAGCTCGGTTCCACTCCTTCTTTGAACGGAACGTACTTGTGGCGCTGCCTTCCTTCTTCCTCTCGTGTTTTCCTTGCTGTCCAAGCTATTTTTCCCCTTCCTGTCAAGCTGCTCCGCAGTCCCAGTTGTTGGTTTGTAAAGAGACATGACAAGGAAAGGAAAGAAAAACATAAGAAGGAGAGGAATTGCTTGAAAGTGAAATTTTGCACTAGTGGAGATCTTTGGTGGAGTTGGGTGCGGTTGGTGTGTTTCGTGGTGGCTAGATTAGTTGAGTGGTGGAGAAGAGAAAAGAAGATGGTAGGTGTGGTGGGAGAAGGATTAATTTAAAATAAAACATCCCTGATTCGTTTAATCGCAGGATTAATTAATCCCGTACCTCCCATATCCACCAATCCGAATTTACCGTCTCGCTCGAAAAAATACGTTGTTATTTAACGTACAATTTTTCATATTTTTCCGTGATAAAAAGTTATCCCAACTTCGTCACGAGTTTTAAAATTATGAGCGTACGTTACGTCTCAAGATTTTTAAACGAGATTTGTTTCTCACTTTTAATTTATTATAAACGAAGAAACGCATATTTTTTTATGTTTATTAATTTATAAATTATTATTTGATCATAATTTTTATATTTATTTGATCTCAATTTTCTAGGGCTTTACATTATAGGACTTGAAGACGTTGCTCATTATAACTTAAGGACGAAGCGGAGTATGTGCATGTAAACAACTGGGATAAAAGATAACGTTTAGATTTATTGTGTGTGGCAATGCGTGTTATTATACCGAGATTATAATAATATGCATTGGAATCTTTGGACGTTGTCACTAAATATGACTGGCGTAGAATACTGACTACAACTGTTGTATACTGTGTGCTGAATATCGAGTGCTGTGGAGTGTTATTACATGGTGTGTGTTATGTCTTATTTGTTGGTATAATGAAGGTGTATGTGTGAAAAGAATATAAATCCATAAATTTGGTGTGATAACTACGTGATATAAAACACAAAGATCGTTATGTCTGTCACATGTGTTACATAGTGAATTGGTGGTGACATTCTTTCATCGATCTTTTGGTATGAGGGTATCTCACTGCAGAAGACACTAGGCTCTGGTTTGGCTAATTCCCTTTCGCGGATGTCCCTTTTGATAAAGCTGAATAAAGCATATCTATGAAATTGAATAAGTTTCGCCAAGAATACAATTATAACGTTGAGAGTATCTATTGTCTGTCATCTCTGTGTGATTGTTATGATGGTAAGTATAACAAAGTCTTTCGACTTGAACTGATGACCTGTCGTATCACAGTGTTATTGTCTCATTTTATTTGATATGGAGGCTTTGAGTGTCATTATCATAAAGAGTATGATGGTAGTAAATGACGTCAATAATGTCTGGAGTGTCGATGGACGCATGGTTTCGAACGTTGTTACGTGGTGTTAAGTGTACTTATGTGACTAGGATGAATCATTGGTATACTTGTGATGATAATTGTGAATGTCAGATTAGCATGATAATTACAGAGTGTTGGAACAAATGATCTAAGTTATCATTTTCCTCTTCTTTTATTATCTTCTTCTCTCGTGTAACCCCTGATAAGGGGACCAACACCTTATTGAGCTCCTATAGCTCACGATTATTATTTTTATGTGTCTTTGTTCTTCTCTTTGATATAGGAGTAAGACTTGAAGGAGAAGTGTGATTTAAGATTTGATGCTAGATGTAACTTATCTCTGAAAGATATTCTGATCTTTAAAAGAGATGTAAATTCCGCTATAAAGGTGATATTCTAAGTTATAATTGAGTGCTTCAAAAGTTTCTAAACTAATGATGTATAAATGAACTTATCTTAATTCTTATGACAAAGCCAGGAAGTATAGTTTTTACCTAATTGAGGTATTGAGTCCGGCAACAGTGATGTCCTATGTATCATTTATAAGTAATGGAAACTCGGGGCGTAACACTTCATATCGCTTTTAAGAGTTTTTGTTTTGCATTTGCTTATGGTTCATGACTTAACTTGAAAGGCAAACTTCAAGGATAAGATCGACTCGTATCTTTCACGTTTCATTATCATTCGATCCAATACCTCGTATCTTTCGTGCGTTGCATCTTTTGTGCCTTTCAATGCGACTCGCGATACCGTCATTGAGAAGGACCTCCGTGCAAAAAGTCACCTGATGACCCTGTCATCTATGGTCTTACTGTCGTTGCATGCTTGCGAAGAGGGTGAGTACGCTGTCTACCGCATCCTACCTAATCCTCACCCGTGACGATGACTTAAGGAATAAGTACTGGAATCCATTGATTAAAGTCAAAGCCACTAAGGCTATTCAAGAAAATAACAAATGATCTCTATAGATCCAAAAATGGACGCCAAGGTCGATATTCACAGTTCAAGGACACAATATGTATTATTTTGTTCGCGTTTCATTAGCTCACATCTCATAGCTAATTCAACTAAGGTTTACACCCTCGTGTTGTTTTTATTTAACGATTTAAGGATAGTTTTCATTTATTTTTTCAAGAGACTATTTATATTATAATGGTACACACTCTAACCCATTTAACCCCGAATATCCCAAATAACTTAACAAACATGAACAACATCCATCCTTGATCTGATCCCCATGTCAAGGCATGATATAAATATATGCATATATATATTTATAATTCCGATTCCTTCACATTTTCGAATATCACAATAGTATAAGGTTATGCATATTTCAAGTCATAATACACCCACTTACACATGCCCTGCACGCACCTCATATACATACACAGTATACCCACATATATTCCTGCGTACATATCACCAACACAACCTAGATGCTAGGCACCCTGTACAACCACCATCCATGCATAAAACAGCCAAAACCCTCTCTCCTCTAAACAACACGCTCGACCTCGACACACACACATGTCCCTGCTCGCGCACATCTCCCCTTAACCTTAACATAACACTTCAACATCACAACTCATCAACATACATAACTTCTCATTCATAAACCCGTAGCCTCAGCATAGCATCACAACACACAACTCATGCATGCACACACACGCACATCGGATCGAGGCCAGGTTATTTCACGTGTAGTAAAACCCTAGCACGACTAGAAAGGGAGAGAGTGGATCGACGCCTCAACGTCACCCTGCTGCTGTTGTTCGCACCCCCGACGTCGCTGCAGCCTTAAACACACGAAGACGATAGTGGTCAGTCAAGTGACCATGAATGAGCTTAAAGATTCGGTCTGGAATGACGAGCTCCTGGTGACGGCGCGGCTGGAATGATGGTGGTTGCGGTGGTGTTTGTGGACGATGATGGTTTCAGCGAGAGAGATGGAGAGGATGAGAGTGGTGAGGTTGATGGAGATGTGAGGGGTGTAGGTGTGACGAAAATAAGAACAGTGTAAGCGGCTGTGCAGGTTGGGTGTAGTATCTCATTTTCTCCCACACAATGTGTGTCTCCTTTATTTTGTTATTTACCTATGTTTCATAATATTAATTTATCGATAATTAACTTATGTCGATTTAATCTCAAATATTTTAATATTAATATATTTGATTCAATAATCAAATATTTTCGCGGTTAAATTTATAATCCTTAAACGCGATTATTTTAAGTTCGAAATATTTATTACTTAACGTATTTTATTCGCGTATTATTTAAATACGTATTGTATATATATTTTATATTTTATTTTTAACTTGCAAAATTTTCAGGTATTGTATTTCGTGAATATGTCATGGTTATCTGGATTGTCGTTTTTGTTCCTTGGATAGAGGGAAAGACCGATGGCAGCCGCAGCCGGTGGATCGGAGACGTGAGGGAAATGTCCGCCCGTGTGGATGTTGGTGTGTGTGGGATCGACACCATGTGCACCATTGCGCCCACACGTGAGATTGTCCATTAACCCAAACACATTCATATTGTGTCAATCGCGTTCAACATTCCACTGACATTACTGTCCGAAATAAATACTTTATGTAAAAACCTTATAAATAATCAAAATTTCAAAGGTTCTTGCGTACAAGGTATGTGATTTAACATTTTGTCACCATCAGGCGAAACAATGTATGGGATAAGATTCATTCGTGATAACGAAAAGGACACGACTTTGAGCATCTGAAATGAATTATAGGATGATAAAAGTAGCTTAATTTTGGAAGACATGTTTCTCTCCGTGCCGCTTTGATTCGAGTTAGGAAGATCCGCGAGGAGGACAAAAACTCTCCAAATACATGTTAGATTGCATGTTTTTTCAAAGTTCTTGAGCCAAGTCAACTTTATTTTTTAGATATCAATAAATTTCTTCTTTTTTTTTTTCTTTTTTTTTTTTGGGTGTGTGGGCTAATGCTACAAGGATTGTGCTTTTCACGGTCACCCAAAGAAAAAGAAGAAAAAAAAAGAAAAAGGCCGAGGACTGAAAATTGTGCCTTCTCCTACTTGTTTTGAAGGCCCACCTTATTCTCGAAAGGCCGACCCAATGTCTGATTTCAGGCCAAGGCCCATTTCGTAGGAGTAAGCCCATAATAAAGCTGATTGCCTGACTGGCTTCGAAGATTGATCGGACTATTGAACTACACATACGGGAAAAAAAGAAAACTGCAGTTAATACAGTTTTTAATTATAATCACTGATTTTAATTGATTGTTTTGATTTTTTTTATTTATGATCAATATGAATAAATGATGTAAAACATGTGACGACTATGCCACATGTTATAGAAATATGAATTTCAGTCTTAGATAAATGGACAATTATAAAGTGAAACAACTTTCAATTCTCAGATGTTGATTATCTGCTTTGCTTGATTAATGTCGGGGGGTAATATTTTTGGAGGGTTGCTCGGTCGTGCGAGGAAGAATCGTGACGCACACAAATGAGCAAAGAGATAAGGACAAGTTGTGATAATATTATAAGGTGACAAAACTATCTGGAAAAACGCATCCGACCACCTGCCTGTGCTGGGTCCCACCCATCACGTGGCTGATGCCAATTGATAGCTGCTCAGCTCAGATCAGCAAAGCTGATTCCCCTCTATTCTAGTCCCTCTCTACTCCATGGTCCGTCCCCCCTATATTTTCGCTCTCATGTCACCATTATAGCACTCCCTTCTCCCAATAAAATTAGTGTCTTCATCTCCCATTAGTTGTTACGTATTGATTGGATGTTAAAATTTATATACATATTGAATTTATATTATTTAAAATAAATTTTTATAATAATAAAGATTAATGTAACAGTTAAGAGAAAATTTAATGAATATAGTAGAATAGATGAAATTGATTTGTTACTGTATTTTATGTTTCTCCCTCCGTTCTAAATTAAATACTACAACACTTCTCTATTTTCGACATCCCATAATAAATATGCATATCTTATTTGAAAATTTTTTATTTAAAAAAATATAATATCAATCAAACTCAACTACAGTATATCAATTATCTCCTCTCACAACTGATATAATAAACCTTACTATCATAAAAAAATAAAACAAAATCTTTTTTCATCAAACTTCACAAAAATTCAACACACATAAAATCCCGAGCCATTCAATTTGTGACATTTATTATGATACGGAGGAAGTAAAAAGGTTATCAAAAAAAGAAAGATAATATCCATCTATCCCAAAAAAATTACGATACATTATAAAAAATAAATGTCCCACATAAATTACAATACTTTTTAAAATGACATGTTTTGGATATATAAATATTGAAACTATCCCGATTTTATATCACATTATGTTCTCCATCAATATTTTATCTCTCTCTACCACTCACAATTTTTCTCACTTTTCCCTACCACACACATGTGCAATTTTGTCTAATACACCAAAGTCAGTGGCTTCATTAATAATTATATCAAATCAACTCTTCGTAATTTATCTAGGACGGAGAAAGTGTTTTGTTTTGAGACGACCCAAATAGAAAAATATAACAATTAATATGAAACGAAAGAGTACAACATTTTTTTTATGTTCTATAAAAATTATAATATTATTTTATTTGAATATCTTTTACTTGTAAAAATATCAAATATCCTATTTTTTATTTTATATTATATCAGTTCATCTATTTACCTCTTCCATCCTTTTTTTTTTTCATCTATCTTACTTATATAATTCAAAAGTCAATTTAATCTTTACAATTACATTTAATACACACATAAATTATTATGTTAAGTCAAAAAATTATAATTTTATTGTGATAAAGAGAATACTCCCTCCGTCTCAATCTACAAGGAACAGTTTAATCATATGCACTTATTGATACGTATTTTGACTCGTATCACCGGACAATCGAATATCATTTTTTGTAAAATTATCGTAAGATATCAATAACAATTTATGTTGTATATTTCAATTTTATTTTGATAACATAATTTTATTTTGATAACATAATTTTATTTTATTATTTAAACGAGAAATAAAATTTCTCAAAATATATGTTGAATAATATAAAAAAAGTGTTAATATTTTGTCACATATGTATTTGAACAAAAAAGATAATATCACAAGACTTAAGGGGACGCCAGCAGAGCAGGCTGCTGCCCATCACATCATTGTTTTTTTTAAAGAAATCCAAAATCCAAAAAATCAGAATCTTTTTTTCAAAACAAAAAAAAAGATGTGAGGGATCAACCATCTGCATGAAAACAGCTGTTGTCGCCCACTTTTACCGTATCTTAAATTTAATTATCAAATTGAGTGAAAGTTTTGGAAATGAAATTAAGGGTTATGTATGAAAGTTTGGGTCCCGCGCGTGAGACAAAGATGCATAGTGTTTCTCAACAGGATAGGTTACAACATCGTCACTGTTATGCACATAGGTGCGGATAAGGTGACAGTGCATTATCAAGACTACCTTACTATGCACGTACGTGGAAATTCACACAAGTTATGCACACAGGCGCTTGATGAGAATGAGAGTGGAAAAAGAGAAAGTTTCAGGACCTATCCTTTTCAGACGTCAAGTTAATTGTTGAGGGGTTATTTGGTATTGTTTATTTAAAATTCTGAGAATCAAAATCAAGAAAAAAAAATTGTTAAGGTATATGATGAATGGAGTGGTTATACGTATAGACCGTAAAAAAAAAATTTAAATATGTGAACAATCCATAATCTATCTTTAGAGTTAACGATGGACCCAATTTACATATGTCTGCTAGGTTCAGTTTGGATGTTGGATTGATCTCTTCTTCAACTCCCCTTCTAAATCCTTACAAAAGTAATAACGAAAAACAAAATCACTTTATCAAATAAAATATTTTTTTAAAAAAAAAATTTGAACACTGTATTTTGATCAAACAAAAACCAGAAATAAAAATAATAATTCTTTCTGGTTTTCGATTTTCTATGTTTACTTCATTCGTTTACGAAACAGAAATCGGGAAAAAAAATAATTTTGTTTTATTTTTCAGCGAAGTGAAAAAATAAAATAAAAATAATATCAAACAGACCCTGAGAAATTCTCATTGGTTTTTGGTTTTTGCTTTTTTAAACCCTCATATGTTGTTCTTTTTAATCATAGTATTGTCAATTAATTTCAACAACAAATTATATACTCCTGTTTTGACACCAAGGATCACATCTTGTACTGCCAATTGCCCATAAACAGATAGGGAAAAAAAAAAGGCAAAAAAAGAAGAAGGTTGAATTGACATGGTCAATGTGCATTGTGTAGTGAGGATTCAGGATTGAGCGAGTCTCTGTGTCTAATGCAGTCATTGATAGAGAACAGTATAGTTGTTGCCTTGGTATGAATCGTACGATAGGCCGTGAGGCCAACGGAATTCCATTTTATTTTTCATATATCAGAGACCAAATCACATTATCACACATATACATAATAACAATGTCAGGCCGTGTAGGGAACTGCTCTCGCTTCAACCGTGAAATGGAGGGTTCGATATTTTTCAAAAAAAAAATATAAAAAATCATCTTATTTGTAACAAACATAATATTATGTTCATCTCATATTTGATGAGATTATATAGATATTATTCTTTTTATATCATCATTGTATTATTTAACACGTATTTTGGAAAATTTCATTATTCATCTTAATTACGTAAGAAAAATTTCGTCACTAGTTCAGGATTGAAGTACATAATTTGAATTATAATTACTATTTCAAAATGATTTTATATAAAATAATATTTAACCGTCTTATAAACGATTCGTAATTTGAATAATTTTATCATTAATCTAAATTCAACGGAGATACCACTGAATTGCATTTTTATTTTTGGGCTCTGTAGGGAAGGAATCTGACAGGTGAAAAGTGCAACAGAGAGAAAAAGCAGACCAAAGTATCACCAAAGCAAAAATTTTGGAGAAAACGTTGCAGGTCTGCGGTCTGTACGTGTGGTGGGTTCTTTCATTCTGCAATATAAATGGGACGCATACGAGTCTGGATTTGATGAAGCGAAGCATGTGAGCTTTCTACACACAACACAGGACACCAACACTGCCTTGTTGCCTCACCACCACGCAAACCAAACCAAAGTGTACACAGAGAAACTATAGCTTAAAATAGAGGGACATGGAGACTTATTAGCGTTACATGAAATTCATGTCATGAATCGACCATAGTGTTGCATATGTGAATGTGCAAGTGATATTTGATAGATCAAGGGATATGTGTAGTATGTGTTGCCAAGTTTGGGCGTTGATATACTCTGATCACCATACTATAACACACTCTCTCTTTCACACTAAATATATCAGTTTGATCAATGAATTTGTCCAATCAAATTTTGATTGATACGGTGGAATTGTTGTTCACCACTCTATCGTTGGATTGTTGTTCACCACTCTATCGTTATACGAACAACAATACTTTATTTGAGGCGGAGCGAGTATTACGTAACGATTACATTCTGAAACATCTACGTTGAAGTGGAGAAAAATGACCCACGACGGCAATTGGTGCGGGTCGTGAGCTTCACTCGTGTGAACAAATTAGAAAAAGCAAACAAACCCAAGAGAAAAAGCCCAAGGGCCTACAGCTTCAACAACTAGTCACGTCGCACAGCGACATCAGACCCAATGTTTTTCTTTAATCTTTTCTTTTTAATTTAATTATGATATTTATATAATAAATTTATATTGATATAATTAAATTATTATATTATTTTTTTCTTCTTCGTTTTCATTCTCACTCCTAAATTATATTTACACTCCATTATTTTTAAAATAAAATTCTTTTTCATAATTCAACTCACATATATAACCTTGTGTAAGATTAAATCTCGTATAAGATTAAATCGGTTATTTTTTTCTTAACTTTTGTACTTGTACATCTCATTTCTCCGCACGGGGCCCATGACTAGAAAAAAAGAACTGTGTTACATACATATTTTTTTTATTAAAAAAATCAAAGTTAAGGAGAAGTTCATGTCAATTGAACCAATTGATGGAAAACTTGATTCATGAATGAGATACGTTCAAGATTGTAAGACATCTTTTAAGTGTAAGATTAGTTTTACCTCAAATGCAAGATGATGCACAAAGAGGTAACTTTAACTCGCTCGATGCTTAGACCGATCGACAAAACGAGAAAGTTAAGCCATTACAGGGTAACTTTAACTCGAGCTACGCCACATACAGAAACAAGATTAAACCAAATATCATTGTCATACCACATTTATATATCCTATAAGAATATGATTACCAAATAGATTACATCTAGAATAATATCCATAGACTGGTGAAAATATAGTTAAACTTCGAGCTCGAGCCCCCCACGAATTATTTTTCGTCATTACAGGGTCATCTTCGACGAAACCCTTTCCAGATATAGCAACCACCTCGACATTTTTTTTTACAGCATTGCCTTCAAAATATTTTAGCACAAGCATTTCAGAAACCTTGAAGGCCTGCATTTTGCTCAAATATTGATCCATTATTACTAGCAAAATCATCGAAAAAACAACGAAAAGTTGCCATTCGTTACGAAACCATTGAACTCGTGATGACAACGACGATGACGAAGAGCTAAGCCCATTGATCAGGGCAGTACCAGTGAAGAGACGGAGCTTGTTCATCAGAGAAGAAATTACAGGCCTCTTCAGCACCAAAGAAGTTGTGCTCTTCCATCTTAACAAACTGAGGCTGATATGCTTCCCGGGCACTCGCCAAGGCGGAGTCTTCAGTCTCAGAGAACTTGATGCAGGCGCTGAATCTGAAGGAAGATGAGGTTGGGGATGACGAGATGAAGGGTTGATGGTTCCGGAGTGCTCCAGACGAGGAATTCACGGGGTTTGGGCTGTTGTCGTCGTTGAGGATTGCGCTGGAGTCGCTGTCGGATAGGCCTTCTTTGAGATCTGCCAGGATTGATATCGATGGAGCGATTTGGTTCCTGATGAGTCTGTAGTTCGGTTCAGCTTCAGCAAGAGAAACAGCAACTGGAGAAGCTTCAGCATTGGGTTCTTCTTTGATCTTGTGATCGGATTCGAAGATCAAAGGCTCGTCGTCTTTGATCGAGGCGTTGCTCTCTGTGTTCTCCTCATCCAGCTTTGATTTCAGCACTCTTATCTGCACAACAAAATGTAACACCAAATCTGATGAAAGTGAACGAGCCTCTAAGCTAAATGGCATTGATCCAAGTAGCTATATAAATTGAAATATCTCGAGCATTTTCGAGATTATATAGAGCTTAGAATTCAACCTGTTTGAGCATAGCATCATTATCCTGCTGAAGTGCATCGAAATCGTGCTTAAGAGCGTCGAAATTCGCCTTAAGAACACCATAATCTCTCTCAAGCTGCTTTGTTTTCCACCTAGCTCTTCTGTTCTGGAACCAAACAGCAACCTGTCTAGGCTGCAACCCAAGTTCCTGAGCAAGCTTCACCTTTCGCTCCGGCTCGAGCTTGTTTTCAACCTCGAAGCTCTTCTCCAATGCCTTCACCTGGTCGACGCTTAGCCGGCGTTTCTTCTCTGCGACGTGGCCGGATTCTTCGAGACAGGCTTCGTCGTCGAGGCCGTCCAACATGGACTGAAATTCCCTACTGTAGACGTGGTCGCCCCCTGGGCTTTGCTCCTCTATAGATAGTCAGGACCAGAAACCAAAAGCAGAATCAATGAGGAGGAATCTAGGCATATCGTGAGCACCTTGAACTAGACAAGAACATTATCAAAAGCTATCAAATAGGAGAACCCAATTATTGCTTCTGATCCCACAAAGCAATGAAGCAAATAACCACCCAGCCATCCAGGTGATTCCAAGACAGACAGGGTTTCGAAAGGTCGTGATGTATGTAGTCTAATTCCTGTAGTGAACAGAGAGACTGATTCCGGAAGAATGAAATGAGATTAATTCAACAATTCAGCACAAAAGATGAGATGAGTATAGTCAGAATCATAGTGACAAGTAGCCAAGAAAGAGTATAAGCAGAATGAAACCTGTTGCAGGGCAGATGGACATTAGAGCACCCAAGGAATCTGAGCTGCCAAGTCTCTTCATTGTTTGAAGATGAGCAAACAAGAGTATCACCAAGAAGCACAATGAGCAGAATTTTGAAGATGATCAAAGTCCTATCCTTTTCCTTTTTCCCTTTTTGCCCTTCAATGGTTCTCTCACTTTCTCTCTTGGTTCACAGAGTGTGTTGTTCAAGGGGGAGAATGGTCAAATGAGGACAAGTTTCACAAAGGAGACATGGGAAGTGGTGATTTCCATGCACAGATCAAGACCACCCTGTTGGGCAATGGTGTACACAAGAGGTACAATCAGATTTGTACAACAACAACCACTTCTTCCCTGTCTTGCCCTTACCATCATTTGTCTCACTTTTCAAGGCTTGTTCTCCCATGCAGAGATGGTGAGAAATTCAACACCAACCCCAAAACCCAATACTCAAAATATACTCAATACTGTGCCTATGTGTGTGTGTGTTATTGGGCACTCAAAACAAGCAATACCCAAAAAAAAGCTTGAGGCCAAAGCTGCTGCTGTTTGCTGCAAACTCTACCCTTCTCTTACTCTGCTCTACCCTGCCATGATTATGCAATCAATTTTGTAGCAGGGTAATGTCTTTAGCACAAGACTAGTCACTGACTATTCATCTACAATGGAAACTATAGAGAAAATGAAGGGTGATGGGGAGTGGGGGCAAGAGAGGGGAAAAGAGATGGACATGATACCATATTATATACTCCTATCACTATGAAAGTCATACATTTCCCTTTCTCCTTTAAATAAAACTGAACCATGGTCAGATGTCAGGGTTAGTTCCTAACCTTGGTTAAGTCACGCATTGGCACATAACCGGGTCTTCCAATGCCCTCGCGTATCATGTATCGGATATTACGTTACGTATAAAGAAAAAACCCTCATAACTTATACGTGAAATAACTTTTGTTCACGAAATCTTATGTATCATAGAACGTACCTGTTAATTATACGTCGCTCCTTGGTGATCTTGACTCTGCCATGAAAGTTCACACCAGATTGAAATTCAACCCAAATGACAAGTTCTGTGTAGCTGTCACCAGGTGCAGACGGTGGAGACTCCAACAGGGTTTACTGAACAGATATTTCTTGGGTTAAGAATAAACAAATGGAAAGTGCAAGAGAAGAAAGAAAATAAACAAATGGTGGAACAAAGACAGAGCTTTCTTATAAAAAGGGAATCCAGCTAAGTTCTTCGTGTCATCAGATTTGACTAATGTTTGTTAATTGTTGCATGTTGTACCCTTAACGTTACTTGGATGCTCCAATTATCTTACATTACAAGCCAGGATTCATAACCATATGGGACTCCCAAGATTATTGTCAGAACAGAACAACATAACGTACAATTCCGATCTTTAATTGGATAAAATCACCATGTGACGTAACGGCATCAAGTTAAGAAGCCAAAAAGGTGACGTACGGCTGTGATATGGTATGGTAGAAGGATATGTCCTTTAAGATCTTGTATAAGCTACCCTCATGAAGATTTTGGCTTCGTCAGCATATGCTGCATATCCGCATGGTTGGTAACTCACTTGCGGTTAAACTGAACCAGCTCTATTTCACCACGCTAGAAACTCGCCTAATGCCTTAATGAGGGAGTGAAGATTGCCTGAGGATTAGAAACCATGCTAGAAACTCAAGGTTATTATCGAAGAATTAATTCTATAAAAATCTGAATTAATGATAGTAGATTTATTATATTATTTGTATCTTAATAATTATAATAATCACATAAAACTAGAGTTCGTATCTTGAACACTCTCCACGGAAATCTCATCTTACGCAAAGTGTATACCGCTAGACCAACCCGACTCAGTATCAAACGCTAACTACAAATATAACAAGATTCACACTCGTGACCTTCTATAATCTCGCCCATACCAAAGCTGAAACGGTTTACAACTCTTTGTTTCAGAAATCCCACAAACAGTACTCCATGTCTGTGGAGAAATGAGAATGGACCACGGGACCAGCACATATATAGACACACATTACATCCAATGCCCCAATTCTATCCTGATTCCCCCACAAGATGAAAAAGAAACAGAACAGACCCCATTCTACGCTGACAGAGAAAATAACTCTCAGTAAACCTTAGCATAATCAAATCCAGATTGAGGCTCACAAGTCACTTGCATATTCTTACGCCAGCAAATTAGACTGAAACTTTAAAAGGTCTTAGAAAGGTGAAAATAGTTTCACATAAGCGGTAATTCATAACCGCAATGGACTGAACCCTCAAGTATCATCGTCATAGTCAGGGTTCAAACCCCGACGGATACAACAATGGTATGGATTGAGCAAGTAGGCAGGATAGATGATGCATTGATTTCAAAACCAATGATCAGCATTTCCAACTAAAACTAGAATTCATTCAGAAACCATGGGCAATTGGGAATTCATCACCAAGACGAAAGAGAAGTGTTACCTTACCAAGAGCAATGCAACTATACATAAGTCCAACGTCTGCATGTTATAGGTTTCAACACAGATTGTAAATGGATGAGAAGATCTATACGGGCGAGCTTCCAAGCACACCTGTAAACAACAAATAGAACTAAGTTTAAGCTCGGGATGCATCATGATCAACTTTGAAAGATATCTAATGTAACATTACATTCGACGAGTCCTTATCCGAATTACAGCGCTCTATGTGCCACGAGGTCCGTGACATCTCAACGTTGCAAAGAAACAAGCGAGGTAGACAACTAATGAGCAATCGCCGATCTCATTGTCCGAAAAGGCGGATCTAAACCAAACAGATCTCCAGGACAACTTTTCCATCGATCGCGATTCTCCAGTGCAACCACATTTGTTCAGCATTGCTGCAAACAGTGTACAAAAGCAACAAGCAAAGGCACTTAGTGGCACACATGTGGGGTATCAACTTTACATGATGAAACGAACCAAACCAATTGCAAGAGAATCAGAACCCCACCCGCAAAATTTGATACGATTGGTTGATTCTGTGTTGTAGGGCATGGAACCCCAAAGCATTCATCCTTTTCAGTGGCCTCGACACGTGTGGTTTGGGCTCTTCTGTGCTCACATACCCCATGGTCAGGGGATTGGTGGGAGCAAAGCTGTCATCATGTGGGTGCTTGCCTTGGTTGCCTGAATCAAGAGAAAAGAGGTTTCACAAATCTTCTCAGATCAGCTCAGCAATCCATTCCAATATAAACGCCAACTAAAGATAACAGCCTTCATAATCCTGCTAAATGTAGGGCATGAGAAAGACAAAATATACAGAGTCTTATCTCTATTATAATACAACAAAGACTGTTTCTTGATGTCTTCACGCAATGTCAAACCACCAAACACATATTTCAGAGAAGGGTTGCTTACCAGAACTTATCCTTCCAGACACAAGACACAATTCATTCCAAAATAGAGAGGGGTAAAAGGCTAGTTCTATCAAGTCCTAACACAGGCCAGCACAATGTGGCCACGAAATATGTCATCGTTTGTTCAGCTCTATGCTTATATCCCAGAATTCAGTTGTTTGCCAAACTTCTAAGAACTTCATGCAACATATATCCCAACATATTTCCGCAGAACTTCTCATGGCACCATTGGAAACTACTCAGCCAGATATGTGGTGAGTCATGGATACTGGTTAAATGACTCTGACAACTACGTGGGGATGAAATATGACCTAACTGCAATTGATTCAGCATGGGGTATAGTACTCCAAAGTCCAAAAGTCTTTCACCAGTGCAAAAAACCCTTACTGACATCTTGAAATACATAGATTCATTTGTATACCTACCTAGGCCATCATTTTTCCTGGGCCATGTTATCGCTGTGGATACACTACGCTTCTTATTGGCACACGTTTCGCTTGCACAAACGATGGCCAATCTAGTCCCCCCCTCCCATGATAAAAGGTTACAAATATAACCATTTGTTTCCCTATTCGAAAGAACTGAAACAAAGTTGACAAGTCTTGCGATTCACAAGCTATCACAGGATGCAGGAAAAAAGCAACAGGATAAATTTGATAGATAGCAGTAGAAAACCATTCAATGTGCCATCTAAGAAAGACAACTAGAGCTAGGTTTAATTGGAAAAGCTTAAAGGTAAGGTTAAACACGTCTCAAGGTGGAAGATATCGACATATCGAAAGCTTAATGCCTGACTATAATCATATAAAGAGATCAGCATCACAACAGGCTACTTTAAGCACCAAAACACTAGAATAAAGACAGATTCCTCATAGTGGATGCAACCACAATTAGTTAAAAGCGAATTATACTTTAGGAAACTAATCATTCATAATCAGCTTTTACTTGCAACTAGTACTTTAAAAGATATGAAGTATATAAATTATACTTTTCGGGTTGCTTTCAGGTTTTTCAAAAACATACCAGTAGTAAAAGAATACCACCAGGACCAGCCATGGTTTGGTACCCACAGATGTGGCAAGCTAGTGTCGTCCAATTCACCATTATGTTACCTGCACATAAATGGTCTGATCAGCTCTTGTTATCTTCTACAGATTACAGGAGCTCCACCCACAGCAGGATGTTGTATTTAACATTAGATATTGTCCTAGTCGGTAATTATGAAAACGTATGAGATCAAACATCATCTGTAAAACTGTAACAGAACTAAAATTCAAACACATAAACATACACCGAAACAAATATTGTTCCAAATTCCAATTATTTTTCAACATGTGCGCAAGGAAGTGATTTTTGTATACCAGAATACCGAGTTGGCATAAAAGGTCACATATAGTAATCATCTACGGAAATTGTACATGATCTCAAAACTGGTTCACGTGGACAACCTAGTAACTAGAGAACGTTCATCTGCGAAGAAGCTATACATAGCACAGACGCTAAGCATGAGCTTATTAATTGCATGGCCAATTCATATTTCCTGAAGCAGTAGGTAGATAACTGACTTGAGTCTCATAGCTCAAAAGTGACAAGATATGCACCAATCACAGAACATATCCTAACATCGAAACAGTGACCTCGCTTTAGTGGGTGATAAAGAGAAAGCTCTTTCTCTGGTGGTACACACCACAACATCTAAGTTCCTTAGTGTACTGAGTAAATGGCTGATGGCGAAAAGGCATGATGGAAAATTTTGCAACAATAACATGTAAAGTGACCTGAGCTTGATAAAGAACCACTATAAAGTAACAAAACTGAAGCAGAGTATGATTACGTAAAGACAGGTTTTAGATGATAGACCCATCAGGCAACTTCACACTTTTATCCTTCTCAGCTCCCTTTTCTATTTTGTTAGTGCTGTCTAATTCCTATGTTGAAAGGCAATTAGTGGAATCTTTTTCTAGAGAGACTTTCAGCATTCGTCCCAATCTAGACGCATAACCAGCCATCTCTTGCTTACTCACCCCAACAGCAAGCTGGTACATACAGTGCAGTGGGTAGATCATATATGTGCAATGCAGGGTTATGGACTATAGACAGTGTCGAAAGTAATAAGGCCCTGATGCTACATACAGTGCAGGTCATTTCCAGAGCCTTTTGCCTACAAAAGGGCAGAAATGCTGCTGATGAAAGAGTGAGTTGAGGACATGAAGCGTTATTTGTGAATCAGCAACGAAAAGGTAGCAACACATGCACACTAGGATAGCATACATTAATGACGGACAACAAGCCACCTGCGAGATGTTTGAATATCACCCTATATTCCTATTATCATGCAGTAATATGGTTAATATCAAGAACCAATGTTCTAAATGTGATTGCAATATCTAAGGAAGCGCATTGCCTCCGGTGCTGCTGAATTTAAATGGCGGCAAGTAGATGTGTAACAACTGAATAAGGTGCCAAGTCACATACCAAAAGCAGAGTGGAAGAAGGTACTTAAAGGAACACAAGATACGGATGGTGTATGGTGTTGGAAAGGCCCGGAACATAACAAAGCAGATTCGAATTTGTCTAGTTCATTTGGGGGAATTTAAGTTTGTATAGCTTTAAATTTGTCTGGTTCTAGCTAAGGAATAGATGGAAACTCAGCGCCCAAATGAATCGGGTATTGATCAAATAGACTCCAAGTAAATCGAACACCGAGCAGAGTATAAATGAATATTGCATAATAGCCTACACAAAGCAGGAGAAAACATTTAGAAATCATGTAATCTAAGAGGCGGCACTTCTGAATGCCATCACTTGAAGATCATAATGCTAAAGAGGAAAGATTTGCAAATTGCAACACAAAGGCTTAGGACGGGAATTCAGGAGTAGGAGTCTTACCAAGTTGTACCAGTGACATATACTAACGACATCTAACCCTTTTCTTTTTCATAAGAAATCTTAGGTGACCACATAGGCATCACCCAGGTAATAGGTGACTCTAAGATACCCTACGAGGGGCTTATCCTTCCAACATTTGTTTTGTACAAGTAGATTCCCTACTTTAGTCCCTGGAACGAGGAGACCTTCCAATCATCTAAGACACCTAGTTTAAGAAGGCGGCCTGATCGTCATAATCGCCTGGCAACAACTTAGCAATAACATAGCAACAACCTAACAACTCAACTCAATTATCCGATGCAGAAGACTCCTATTCAAAACAAGGTCTAGGAGAGCGATGTTCATAACCTTATCTCATAACCGAATATCTGTTCCCATCAAGAATTGAACCTATGACCACGACATCCTTTACATAAATGTCTGATCCATAAATCGAAATCATCCTCTACAGATCAGGTAAAAGTATCGTCAACCTGTCATCCACCGCAACAACATGACACTTAGTAGTAACTAGTAAAGCGAAGAGCAAACACCTAATGGCTACATAACATAAAATCGTAAACAGCGACGGCGACGAATAGCGAGAGTATACCTGATGCCGCCGGAGATCTAGGCAGCCGGTGATCGGAGTATGATAGAATGACAACGCCGCCGGCGAAGTGGACCGTGCGATCATCGGCGGAGATTGAGCGCGCTGACGGTGGCCGATCGTCGACAGTGAGGGCTCCGGTGAAGAAAGCGTCGACGACGAGCATGTGTCTAGGTTTTCGTATTTTGTTTTTTAGATAAGAAAATTTATTCAGACAATATACATCAAAATTTCACGTACGTTTTTATGTCTATTTTGATTTTTTTTTTTTCATTTCATATACTTATTCCATCTCATATTGTGACGCTTTTATAAGTTATGAAAATTTATAAGAATATTGAATCTGTGTGGATTTTGATAAAAAAAGAATATTTTTTTGTGATAGTGTGATTTCTGTAGCATTTTGAGATATTGGATGTACTTTAACAAATGAGATTGATTTGATATTATTTTATGTAAAAAGGTTATCAATAAAAAAAATTATTATTTTTTTAAAATTAATCAAATAAAAAAACATTATGATTAATATAAGGCAAATGAAACATACAAAATTACAATACATACACGCTTGACCTACACCACATAGTTATGATTACAATACACATCTATTAAAACATAAATGAAAACTATAAATAATATATATTTTCTTCGTCCCAATAAATAGATGTCTGATATAATATTTTTATTTTAGTCATATTTAAAATATCAAAAAATTGAATTTATTTTATATCATATTATTTTTTTTTCTTTTTTTATCTATTCATAATTTCTTCCATTCATTCATAAAAATATAAAAATAAAATATCATAAAATCAATTCAATTTTTTAATAATCATATCAAATTAACATATCATAATTGACCCAAAAAAAATATATACCGCATCTAATTTCCCTGAGTTGAATCAGAAAACAACAGTTAATGTAACCAGACTACAGCTTGCAGGCCGCATTGACTACCGTCTCACTTTCCTCCTAATCTATGGGTTGATGTCATGTTGGCCGCTGACTCATGTAGTAACAGTTTGGCATGATCAGGGAACAAAATGCTGCTCATGCATATTTTGAAGAGTTTCGTTATTTGTCTTAATGATATATAAAAATTATATCATCGATTTAAGATTAAGTATATAATTATTAGTGTTTTATAATAATTTTATGAAAAGTGATGTTTGATCGTTTTATAACGCAAATCAAAATTTATCTCGATAAATCTCTATATGAACCGTTGTAAGTATTTGCATGTGACCATTATGTTAGAATATCTCTATTATTGTGGCCCAAGTGACTATCCGTTTAATATATAATGATGTGTTAAAATCATATTGATCAACAAAAGTTATTATTCAATAATATTTTATCCACTGCTCAAGGGATTAGAACAACTAGTCATTTATGAAGTTATTATATTGGTTATTTAAGTTGGATATTGATCCTTTCTCTACTCGATTCAATTGTTAGTATTTTTCCATCATAAAACTACGTTTAAGTTAAAGGGTAATCTGAAGGAAGTTTCTGTCGATTGAAGAATAACGTAATGGATCAAGGTAAATTATCCTGACCCTAAATATTTATGAAAATCATTTAATTCAAAAATCTTGACGAATTAAATTTATATAAAATTAGGATTTCGATTTATATATTAATGATGATGAAGTTTTACATCTGATATCAAAGCCTTGGTTGTAGAGCTTGTGATTTTCCATCGTTTGTTTTACATATCGATTTTGTTCCCATTAATCTAATCGATCGATCTCATGAATTCTGGAACACTGGGTACGGTTCCATGTAAATTGAAGGTTCACATAAATCATGAGCATTTGAAAATACAGAACTCAAGAAAGTTTGACAAAATAAATACTCTCTTCATTTTATATTATTCGTAATATTTTTTTATTTGATCAATCTTTAAAAAATACAATAATTTTTATTTTGATAATCTTTTAATATAAAAAAATATCAAATCAATTTCATCTATTATGGTATATTCATTATCTTTTCTCATAACTGTTACAGTAAATCTCACTATCATAAAAAAAATATTTTTTATCAAAAATTCATCCAAATTATATAAATTCAATACTAACATAAATTATCATATCGAATTAAAACGATTTAATAAATATAAAACAAAGGAAGTAAATAATGGTACGTGAGTGTTATGTCATGATTGATGATCACAATATCCACGGAAAAATAGTTAATAAATAAAGGATGGGATTTACTTTGAGGTTTACAATGTTGTGTGAGTAGTAATTTGGCCTCTTAGTAATATTTTGATCTAATATGTATATTGATATAAAATTAGATATATATGTAAGGATGATTAAATATATTTTTTTTATAAATTTATCGTGAAACATTAATGATTGTGTTAGTTATACGTTTTAACCTAATATATATTGTGGGTAGTGTTGCAACCTAATATATCGTATTTTAATCTAATTTATATTTTAACTATCAGAGGTGATTTGATATAAAAATAAAACTTTAATAAAATAATATATATATATATATATATTATAATTATTATGAAGAGAAAAAAATAATAATAATAAGTAATAATAAGTAATATGATTGTTGTGGGTAGTGTTGCAAACTAGTATATGCCACATAACTGGAAACATGCGGCCACTGTTTACGATTTACAATGATTTATAATGATGATTTATGATCTATGTTTCATGACCACCGTGCGCGTATATTTCATTGAACATTAAGGCTTTTGATATACAAAGGGTCGGTCTCGTGCTCAACTTAGGAGAGCTATCCATATACCATCAACTAAATGATGATGTCGTAACATCTCTAAAGTATATCAATTATTTTGACATCTATATATATTATGCGAATCGTTAGTCACCAACAAAATAGCCAAATTGAAGATATGTCAAATTAAATAAAAAATTTATAAATACTCATGTTAAGTGATGCTTGTAAAGTAATTCTTGAGTAATTAAAGATTCATTGAATGAAATATTATCATCCAAAGGTGATTGCTTAGTTTTATGATCAAAGAATACAACGGTGGTTTATTAATGTAATTTGTTAGATGTGCTTTATCCAAAGATAACAAACATGTTTAATTAAGTCATATAATAACCAACTTATATAATATAAATTTGAGCATCAATTATGTTTAATGTTGTGTCTTGTAGTATCACCCAAAGGAGACCTTCAATATACACTTATGCTTATAGAATCTAAATTTATTTACATATAGTAATGAAAATTAATGTATGAGTATTTTATGAACTTGCAGTATCATTCCTGTTGCACTTCATTCGCAAGCTGCGTCCATTGTAAAATTTAATGGATTTAATTATGCTGAGTGGAGTGAACAAATTTAGTTCCACCTTGGAGTTCTAGATCTTGATCTACGACTCTCCACTGGCGAAAAATCTCTCTATAAAGCTTGAAAGAGATCAAATAGACTAAACCTCATGTTCATGCGGATGATAGTTGCAACCAACATCAAAACAACAATTCCTGAAATCGAGAATGCTAAAGATTTTATGAAGTCCGTGAAAAAAAAAATCTCAGTCTGGATCTGCTGATAAGTCTCCAGCTGGGACGCTGTAGGAAATTTTAACCACCATGAATTTTGATGCTTCTCGTACCATGCATGAGCACGCGACTGAGATAACCAATATAGCAAGACTAAGTACCATGGGAATGAAGATGGAAGAAAGTTTCCTTGTACAATTCATCATAAACTTTTTGCCTTCTGAGTATGGTCATTCCAAATCAACCATAATACTATCAAAGATAAGTGGAATGCGATAGTACTGCATAGCATGCTCATTCATGAAGAAGCAAGGATTAAAAAATAAGGAGTCCACTCTGTCAATCTCATGGGATCTTCAAGGGTTAAAGCAAAATCAGGAAAGAAGCATGGGAAGGGAACTAAGGGACCCTTGAAGGCTATCGGATCATCTTAGCAGATCCAGAAGAAGGAACCAAAGGATGATAACTGCTATTTTTGTAACCCTGGACATCTGCAAAAAGATTTCCCTAAACGAAAGACTTGGTTCGAAAACAAAGATAAGCCTAGTGCTTTTAATGTTTCGAATCAAATTTAACAAAAGCTCCTTATAATACTTGGTGGATTGATTCTGCTTATACTGTTCATGTTTCAAATACGATGCAAGGATTCCTTTCAACCCAAACCATAAGCCCAAAAGAAAGATTCGTCTACATGGGAAATCGGAATAAAGCTCCAGTTGAAGCCATTAGAACTTATCGCCTGATTTTGGATACTGGACATCACTTACATCTTTTCCAAACACTTTATATTCCTTTTGTTTTCAGCAATTTGATCTCTTTGTCAAAGTTTGATTTTGTTGGATATTCCTTCATGTTTGGAAGCGGATGCTTTAGTTTGTATAAACAGAATATTTTTATTGGTTTTGGTTTCCTTTTTGATGGTTTATATAAAATCAAGATTGACAGTTCATTTGCTGAATCTCTAACGACCTTGCATCTTAATGTTGGTTTGAAACATGGTATAGTAGATGAATGTTTTGCATACTTGTGGCATAAGCGTTTGGCCCATGTGTCCAAAGAAAGACTATAGAAATTAGTGAAGAATGAGATTCTTCTTGAATTGGATTTTACTATCTTGGGATATGTGTGGATTGTATTAAAGGACATACAAGACAAAAGAGGATCAAAAAGACAAACCCAGTCTGTTCTCAGAACACTTTGATACCAGGAATGTGCTTCTGTCCAAAGAGCTTTAATAATAGAGGCAGTGGAGGCAGAGAAGTCTAAATACCCTGGTCACTGTAGACACAATTTTGTCCATTCTAGCAGCAGATTATCTAGTGGAAAAGCTTTCATGCTATGTTTCTACAATACAACCATTCCATTTCAATCCCTTATTTCATTTAGCACACAAAACACACAGTCAAGAAAGCAGCCACGAGAAGTACAGAGCTTTTTAGAGTAATGGACACCGATATTTATGGGCCTTTTGATGTTCTATCTTTTGATGGAGAAAAGTATTTCATCATTTTTATTGATAATTTTTCATATTATGGTTACGTCTATTTTTTACATGATAAATCTCAATCGGTAGACATCTTAGAGGTCTTTATCAACGAGGTTGAAAGACAATAAGACCGAAAGATGAAAATCATCGGATCAGATAGAGGTAGTGAGTATTATGAAAAATTTAACGAATCTGGATAATGCCCTAGTCCATTTGGTAAGTCCCTTGAAAAGCGTAGTGTTTGTGATTAATACATAATGTCAGGAATACCACAACAAAATGGTGTTGCAGAAAGGTGTAATCGTACGTTAATGGATATAGTTAGGAGCATGTTAAGTTGCTCTTCTCTATCCTTATTTTTGTGGATGCATGCTTTAAAAATTACCATGTACATATTAAACAGAGTTTCTAGTAGGACAATTTCAAAGACTCCTTTTGAACTGTGGACAGGAAAGAACCCAATTTAAGGTACTTCTATTTTTGGGATTGTCCAGCAGAAGTAAGGACTTATAATCCGCATGAAAAGAAACTGGACTCAAGAACAACCAGTGGAATTTTCATTGGTTATCTAGAAAAATCAAAAAGATATAGATTTTATTGTCCTAACCATGGTACGCGAATTGTTGAAACCGAAAACGGTAGATTCATTGAAAATGATGAAACTAATTGGAGTGTTGAACCACGTAAAGTGGAAATACAATAAGGGAAGGCTCATGTTCCTTTATCTTCTACTTCTACCAAAGTTATTGTTCCTTTGGTTGTTGGACTGCCTGACAATATAAAGGATCAGCAAATGGATGAGCCAATACTCAATAATATTGAAGTCGTCGTCAATGAACCACAAATAAATCAACCAAATGGAGTGACATTAAGAAGATCTCAAAGAGAAAAGAGATCAGCTATTCATGATGATTATTTGATTTATCTTCAAGAATGTGATTTTGACATAAGAATTGACGATGATCGAGTTTCATTTTCAGAAGTGATTGAAAGTAAAAATTCTATAAAATGGTTAGATGTCATGAAAGACGAGTTGAAATCGACGGATTATAATAAAATATGAGAACTTGTTGAATTGCCTGAAGGACGTGCAATAGTCGGGTTGTAAATGGGCCTTTAAGACCAAGCATGACTCAAATGACAATATCGAACGATATAAGACTTGACTGTTGTCAAAGGTTTCACTTAGAAAGAAGGTCTTGACTGTAATGAGACCTTTTCTCTTATGTCTAAAAAGAACTCTTCTAGAATTTTAATGGCATTGGTGGCTCATTATGATCTTGAGTTGCTCCAAATGGATGTTAAAACCGTCTTTCTGAATGGGGATTTAGAGGAGGAAATTTATATGGATCAAGCCAGGGGTTTTTCCACTGAAGAAAAAGAACACTTGGTGTGTAAACTAAAAGAATCATATACGAACTTAAACAAGCTTCCAAACAAAGGTACCTTAAGTTTAATGATACATCAATTCCTTTGTGTTTAATGGAAACAAGGTTGATCCTTGTATATACCTCAAGGTTAGTGGGAGCAAGTTTATTTTTCTGATCCTGTATATTGATGACATCTTGCTTGTTACTAATGATTTTGGTATATTACATGAGACCAAGAAATTTCTCTCAAGTAACTTTGAAATGAAAGATATGGGTGAGGCATCCTATGTGATAGAAAGCATATTTTAATAAAGTTCTCTGAGGGATTTAAGATGGAAAGTTGTTCAGCAACTGTCGCTCCAATTGGAATGTAAACAAATGGAACAAATTCCTTATGTATCCATCGTTGGGAGTTTGATGTATGCCCAGACTTGTACCAGGTCAGATATTAGCTTTGTGGTTGGAATGTTAGGTAGATATCAAAGCAACCCAAGAATGGATCATTGGAAGGCTGCAAAGAAAGTGCTGAGATATCTGCAAGGAACGAAAAATCATATGCTCACATTTAAGAGATCCGATCATCACGAGATGATAGGATATTCAGATTCAGATTTTGCTGGTTGCTTGATTTTTAGAAAATCAACATTTGGATATTGTAATACCCGAGAAATTTGGGAGTTTTGAGACAAATATACAACGTTACGATTTTTAAAACAAATCGTACCAAAAAATTATATATTTAAAAGAAAGAAAATATTTGATTAATTAAATCAAATATGATGATGAAATATATATATTTTTGATTAAATATATACGTACGAAGCGAATGCGATGAACGCGTAAATAAAGATTTACGAACGATGAACGTTATATCGCTAAAGTAATTATACATTTGAGACACAGGTTTGAGCCTGAAAATTTGCGATCATTGAACGAAATATTGTTACAAAATATTTCGGATAATTAAATCGACAATGATTAATTATCGAGCGACGTTATGATCGCATGTGTATTTTTAACGTAC
>JAOVYX010002552.1:0-11690 GCA_035668315.1 Drosera spatulata
AAAACATGCCAGAGCTTGTCCTGACATCGCTTTTTATTCCCTACAATCATATCAAGCATGAAAACAAGGTCAATTTATAAGACCAAAGTGAAAAGCGACAGAAACCACCTATACTGTCCATCTATACCTAGTAAAATACCACATGATATAAACTAATAATAAGACTTGACAGTAACATTTTCAAATACAAGGGCATAAATGGCAGGCTTTACACACACACACACACAAAGGAACTTCCCATACTTGGAGTTTATCACGGTCCATGCTCCAGGTCAATGGATCTTCTTTTGTCAAGAAAAATAAAAGAAAGAAAAAACAATCTAAGGAGTTGCATCTAACCAACATCATTAGATGGGAAAAACTCAATTAATATTCAAGTGAGAGATACCCTTTCCATAAACCCATAGGATGGATTATCATTATATGATTTACATCATACAAATTATTCTGCAAACCATAGGAAGGTCTATTATCTGTTTTTCATTTGGTATCCAACCAGGTTAAGCATCTATGTCTAGAAAACGCAAGGAAGATAACAGACAGCCTATAAACTGGCGAATGTTCAAGATCCCTCTTGCTTCAAGCAATTCAAAAGCAGATGGGTCAAATTCAAGATTCCACCAAGTCAAATTCACCGCCCCAATCTTGCTCTGCCAGTTATCTCACTAAGTGCATGAAAACAACAGAAAATGCAGCAAGATCCAATTGCTAGATAATAAAACTGGAAGCCGTAAGAAATACAGAGAAACAAACCTTCCCTGTTCTTGCATCAACCACAGTAGAAACTTTTAGGCGAGGAAATGCAAGATCTTTGAGATATTCACATTCCTGAGTGTAAAAAGGTATATAATCAGAATTACTATTCATTATTCAGCGATGTACTGCCATGATATGACAATGCAAGCTTGACTAACCTCCATGCTCAGAAAATTATGAAGCACAATAATTCTAGGTGACCAGCTAACTATCTCAGGTTTTACCTGCACCAACATCGTAAGAGAGAAGACTTAAGAAACAGGAAGAACCATGCATCACAAACATAGTAGTATGAGTAATAATAACTTAAAGTTGTATAAAAGAAACATATGAATTCAGGATTTCCAGGGAAAAAAAAAAACAAATCCTAAGGAATAAAAAGTGATGGTCTGGGAAAGTTTTCTATACACCCAAAATGAATACCTTTTGCAAGAAGAAAAGATGCAGAATAAAAGATGAAATCACCGATCTTTTCTTCAAGAATTATCAAGAATGCAACCACAAGAATATCTCGCAGACACTAATCAAGATGCATGGAGCCAGTATCATGAAACTTACAGGCACCGTGATCTAGCATAATATACAAGTGACAAGTCAAAGAACATACGTATCCAAGACGTAATATACTTGCTTCCTTGTCATTTGCCCAAGGTAAAGCACCTGCAGCAAGAACGAAAAATGATTTAAAAAGCAAACAAGAAGCAGGACACCATGTGCAAGTTATCTGGGTTAACTGCATGATGCTATATTTACCCCAGAAGTTAAAGGATAAAATGACAGGAAAAAGAAAGGGAATTGGAAAACACTAAACAAAATGTCAAAACTATATCCCAAAAACAAAATGTCAAAACCACACTAACAAGGCTAGATCATGTGCTGAAAGGAAAATACAGAAATACTAGAGACATTACTTACCATTCGGCAATTGGAGAATGCTATTGGAATGTATCTGTCTCATTTTTCTAGACGGCGGAAATCGAATGTCTGAAAAGTCATTCAGGTTCCATTACAAGTCAGGAACGAAAAAGCTTAATTTCAGTGTCACTGGAGACTCAGGAAAAGAGACACTAATAAACACAGGAAAAAGTTATAGGCAACCAGAAGCACGGAATGTAAAATTCTGTGGAAATCAAGGAACATGACGACCATAACAACCTTAAATCACCCTAAACAAGATTTAAAAAAACACAGCACAAAACAAAGCCATATGAGTTGACCTCCACAAATACAGCGCCCGGCATACACTACTATTAAAAGGAAGAAAAAGGCTGGGGAAGTAAATAAAACAACCCTGATGAAGAAAAAGCCAATATAGCATCAGATACCAATGTGTCATCTTTTTTCCACTTTTTCATATAAGTTGACATCGTCAGATATACCTATCAAAGGATAAAAGTTATGGACTGAGAAAAATACCATATGAGTCTTCAAGTCTATGAATGAAAGCCAACTGAAATAGGGCACCTGAAAATCAACAGAATAAATTTACTAGGTGTAGATATGAAGTAAGCACAGAGTAGAGGAGACTATTGATAGGATCCATCAATAGTCATATAAGTGAAAGACCGAAGAAGTTATAGTAAACAACAGAACCAATTAACACACTAGTGATTACATTTACATAAAAAATAACAATAATGATCACAACAAAGAGGTCAGAAGTAGGAGTCAAGTATTCAGAAATCAGAAGAAAATGAAGGGCGTCTTTTTTGTTTTTAAATGAAGAACACTTGCTCACTTGCATTTTCATAAAACAGTCAGGTTCTCTGTTATCACAGAAACGAAAGTACACACAATTTGACGTCAAAATGTGGAAGCAAACATTCACATATTCGCCAAACCTTCAACTTGGAAGGTATTGTAGAGTATTAACTATAAAGTCATTCCTTGGCCTTCTAATGGCATAGACTGCATAGTACCACAAATCATTACTGCAAACATCACACCTTGATTCCTAAGACCGCAGGAGGAAAGAAGTTGAGTTTTTCTCAACCATTGGCACGCACAGCATTTTAAGTAAAGGCATCCCCAAATCCGATCCACTCCTGGATCATACACATAGTTTCGATACCGAGGACACGACTCAGTTGCCGCGAGTCTAATTTACTCAATGTAACTCCAATTAAAAACCCCAATACCCGATCACACACCACCTGTAATCATCCCCTATTCTCAACATCATCCCTCCACCAATCGCATTGTTGCGACATCCCAAACAATCAAACACAAACCCCCTCAAATCCCCTCTAAAACCCTAATCCAATCAAGCCCCTCCCAATCTAAAACCGCAATCACCAAAACCATCAAATCTACAAATAACCGATCGAAACGATAAATCCAGAGGCAGAGTTCGATGAGATTCACCGAGGATCATGCCGCAGGTGACGAATGTGAGGAGACGGAACACGATCTTCATCGCAGCCGCCATCTTCTCATTCCACCAACACGCGGAAAATTGAGTCGAACATCAATAGACCAACCCAGATTGGTCAGAATAACGAGAAAATTGTGTGCTGTTTTTTCGGAAAACTGTGTGCTAGACGTTTATACTTAATTAATGTAGCACATTTGGATTGATTTAATATATTATTCTCTCGTTTGTTTTAGTTATAATCGTTTGACTTATCACCTAATTTTATATATGTGTTGAATTTTTATACAATTTGATAATATTGTTTTAATGATATTGAGATGTAAATGGGATTTAGGAAAGGGGAGAAGGAAGGAGATGATGGATAGTTTGTTTATATTAATATAAATTCATTATTAAATAACGAAAGAATAAAAGTATTGCATTTATATTGGGACTAACAAAAAAAGTGTTGTAATTAAATTGAGACGGAGGGAATAATAATTAGATTTACATAATCAATGTAACAAATCTGTTCTTTATTTATATACTGTATTTAGATTGATGAATTTGTGACTAGTTATATATATAACTAACATGTGTTTAGATTATTGGATTTAAAAATTAACGGTTGAGATTAAAAGGTTATTTTTTGTATTAATTGAAAAGAAAAAAAATATACTGTTGATCTTTAAATGTAACGGTGTAACCACAAATAAATTTATATATGGTTAATCACAAATCTACTTTTCCTATACAAAATATTCAGCTGACAAATGACATGACCGAATGTTCTCTTGTCAATTATCCCCTTCATCACATTCCATTGCAACTTTTTTTTATAGATGTCCTATAAAATTTATACTTCCTCCGTCCAAAATTAACAGAGGTGAGGGGTTTGGTTAGAATGTCAGCGACTTGATCTTGAGTAGAGATGAATTGGACTTGTAAGAAACGTTTGGCTACTTGATCTCTGACGAAATGAAAGTCGATCTCGAGGTGCTTCATGCGACCATGGAAAACAGGATTAGCGACGAGGTATGTGGCACCAAGATTATCACACCATAAAGTAGGAGCAGGGCGGGACGGAAAGCCGAATTCTTATAGAAGATGATGTAGGTAAATCAACTCAGGTGTAGTGTCAGCTAGGGATTTGTACTCTGCTTCTGTCGAGGAGTGGGCCACCGTTTGTTGTTTCTTTGATTGCCATGAAATGAGATTAGGTCCAAGATACATACCAGTAGATTTTCGATCGATATGGTCTCCAGCCCAATCAGCATCACAAAAGGTTTGTAAAGAGTGAGAGTTTGTACGTTGAATATATAGCCCATGTCTATGCGTACCTTTAAGATAATGGAGAATTCGTTTCACAAGTTAACAGTGCTCATCAATGGACAAATGCATGAATTACAAGCCTTGTAAACTGCAAAACAAACATTTGGATGTATAAGTGTAATATAAGTGTAATATATTGGATCAGTACTTGTGACGAGAATATAATCAACATAGATCAAAAAAATATGTGAGGACACCCCCTTGACGACATAGGAAAAGAGAGGAGTCACTACGAGAACTATGAAAACCAAGATGAGTGAGGAAGGAGGAGAGATGTTGAAACCATACGCGAGGGGCTTATTTGAGATCATAAAGGGAGCGAGGAAGTTGACACAAATGATGAGGGTAGTGAGGATGGACAAACCCTAGGGGTTGAGTCATGTAAATATCTTCGGAGAGGTTGTCTTGAAGGAAGACGTTTTACACATCAAGTTGACGTATGGGCCATCCATGGGAAATGACAATGGATAAAACGGTACGAATGATTATGGGTTTTACAACAGAACTAAAGGTTTCATAGAAGTCGATTCCTTGATGTTGGTGATAGCTTTTGGCGACGAGTCGTGCTTTGTAACGTTCAATCATACCATCAGCCTTTCGTTTGATGCGACAGACCCATTTGGAGCCGACAAGATTCATGTGGGGACGTCGAGGAACAAGAGACCATGTGTGACTGTGAAGGAGTGCATTGTACTCATCGGTCATGGCAGTATGTCATTCGGAATGTTTGACCGCTTGTGAGAAGCAAGTAGCCTCTGTTTGTAGCGGCTAAAATGAAAAGGGATGAGTGGGCTCATGGGTGGTGAGTAAAGAGAGAGGTTGTTTCTCTGGTGGGTGAGGACGAAGATTATGAATAAGTGAACGGGTATAAGCAGGAGGAGATGTGTGTGGTGGGGGAAATTGAGGAATCAGAATATGCCGAGTCAAGAGATATTCGTGGGAGTTGGGATGATGACGACCCTATGGAGTTAGTTGAGTGGAATGGATCAGGTGAGAGAGATTTAGGAGAGATTGGGGTGGTTGGTGGGCTTGTAGGGAATGATGTCTGCCGAAGAGAGTGATGTGGGCTTGAGTGGCTGGAAGGGGAGGAGGGGAGGCGAGAGTGAGTGGCAGGAGGTATGTGAAGTGGGCTGATGGCCCATGGTTGTAAAGAAGAAGATGCGCTAGTGGGTGACATTCGGTTGAAAATGTTAAGATAAGGGTAATTTATCTCATCGAATCGTACATGTCGGGCGATGTATGAACATTGGGAAGAAATATCAAGACAACGATAGCCAGCATGGGATGGGCTATACCCAAGGAATACACAAGAAGAAGATTGAAAGTACATTTTATAATGATTATAATGACGAAGGAGAGGAAAGCAAAAGCAACAAAAAGCACGAAGAAAAGAATAGTCTGGTGGGCGATGAAAAACAACTAACAAGAAGAAACACCATTAGTGATGGGAGAGGGCATACGATTAATAAGTTATACGACGGTGTAAAAAAAAAGCGTCAATATTGACATGGGATCCCAGATGGAGCAAGAAGCGTAAGACCCGCTTCAACTATACGAGGATGGCGACATTCTATGACCCCTTGTTGTTCATATGTGAGGGGCCGAAAGACTATGAGAGATCCCATGCTGACGAAAATATGATGCTACAGAGCGAAATTCACCACTCCAGTTTGATTGAACTGATTTTGATTTGCGAGAATAAATTTTCGACGATAGTTTTGAAAGTTTGAAAGGCAAAAAAGACGTCAGATTTATAAGCAAGAGGGTAAAACCGTATGAATTTAGTGTAGTCATCCATACGGATTGGATAGAAACGATGCCTATTACACGAAAGAGTGGAAGAAGGACTCCATACATCGACAAAAAGTAAATCTAAAGGAAACGCGCTACGGGTATTAGTGAGGAACAAAATAAGACGATAATTTGTCAAGTTGACGGACAAAGCATAGTTGATCAAGACTAGTAGCAGAAATTGAAATTTGAAGATGATACATAATTTGCTGAAGGATAGGGAGATGTGGATGGTCAAGACGATTATGTCAAAGAGTAGTGAGATGACTGGTAGTTGAAATGAGGTGTGCGGAGGGCCAGATTGCGTTGAGCTCATAAAGACCCTACTTACATGATCCGGCAGTAGAATTTTTTTGGTTGTTTGATCCTTCACAAGAAAATAAAAGGGATGAAATTCCATAAATACATCATTATCAAAAGTAAATTGACTAACTGAAAATAAACATTTAATGATGTTAGGAACATATAAAATATTAGATAAAAAAAAAGGAAATGAGATATAAAGGGAAGATTAGCGGAACCTATAAAAGATATAAGTAAACTTTTATCGTCTCTAATATGTAGCTGGTCCGTCCCATTATATTCATCAAATTGAGATAAACTCTGCAAATCAGGTGTGAAATGATGTGTTGCTCCGATATTGGGAAACCAATGTCGTTGTCTGTAAGATGAATTTGAAGTGGGTAAAATTGATGGAGAGGAAAAATACGGTTGGATAGTGGTGAAATGGGCAGTTGGGGTTCGATTGTGTGGAGAAAACTTGGGGGTTCCAGGGACTGCTCTGTACGGCGAAAAACTTGGTTTAAAATTAGGGTTTTCTGGATTTGAAATTTGGGAAGAATTTGTCGGAGCCGTTGGCCGATAGTAACATCTTCCGGAGGAGTGATTCGTTCTTTGGCATATTGAGCACCAGAGGCGGCCGCCATGACCACAGCCACCACGACCGCGTCCGTCACGGTCTCTGCCATGGAAGGAGTCCGACGATCGTCGTTGGGCATGGTTTGCACTTGGTTATGGGAGATCATATGAAGTCGCGACGAGTGTCGGTTTGTCCAAGGTAACGCCCTGAAGAAACTCATGACTGAGGAGGATAGAGTGCAGATCATCAAAATTGACGACGACTGATTGCATGAGGAGGGAGGAGATAACTGATTGGAAATCTGATTTGAGCGTCTTTAACACGTGCATATTAAAGGTTGAGGTACGAATCGTGTTGCGAGCCGCCTGGAGTTCGGCGACAATCGTCTTTGCTCGCTGTAGGAATTACGACACCGAGTCGTCTTCATTTTGCTTGAGATTTTGCAACGCCATGTGAAGAAACATTAATCGACTCTCCAAAGGTGCAGAAAAGGAAGTTGCGAGTGTCGTCCAAATATCTCGGCTTATTTTCTTGCCAACGATGATGGGTAACACTTCTTTGGATAATGAAGAGATGAGCAGACTTCGCAAAAGGGCATCTTGGTGTCACCACTGTTATGCTTCAATAGGATCGGATGGGCATGGAAGCGTTAACCAAAGAGATCTTGTCCCATAAAAAATGGCTCTACTTGTGTGAGCCAAAAGATGTAGTTTTTTGAGGTGAGCTTAATTGATATGTAGTGTTGGGCGTTGGAAAGGGATAGGGATGTACTAGGTAAGATTGAGGTGATCTGAGAGGTTGTAGTATCCTTGTTGTTACTTGTCCTCTCCATTGAAGAAGATGTGTCTGTCATTTTGTGAGACGGGTGGTGAAGTTGTGTACCTCAGTGGAGGATTTCAATTGCAGTACTGCTGTATCTGAAGTAGAAAGTTGATTATGTTTTCCATTGATTTTCATGTAGTACAGTGACTCTATATATATACAAAAGGGATTTGATGAGTGTTGGGAAAAGTCGGTGTGTGGTGTAGCGAAAATTGCCCAGCACTTTTCCCTTGTTGCGTATAAAAATGGGATAAATAAATAACCCAAAAATAAATGGAGTTGACACCAAAATTTTATGTGGAAAACCCCTTAAAAATAAAAGGGTAAAAACCACGGAACTGTTGCGGTACCAAAATATCCACTAAAGAGGGATTACAAATATCGTCCCTAGACTGTGCTAGGGGATTACAATCACCAGGATAACTCTCACTAATTTTTCTTCTCTAACGGAATAAAATTATACCCGTAGAGGATATCCCTCAATATCCCAAACTGAGTATTTTTTCTAACTCTTCTGGTGCTGTTTTTATATTTGATGTGTTGTATAAATTTTGCTGTCCCTTGATCCTATTTATGGATGACAGAAGATGCTGCTGGAGAGAAAATTTCACCGCCCTTTTGCTGCTGCCGCCTCTGTCCGAATACTCTCGCGCCTTTACTGAATGCTCTTCCTGCTTCTTAAATTCTCTTCTGCATGCTTTTCTTTGGTGGAGAAAAAAAAAATGTGTGTAAGACCCACGAAGGGAAAAAAACAAGCAAAAAAAGTGAAACGCATTAGCAATTCTCCCCCTCCCGAACGGTGGTGACCATCGTCATATCGCTTGTTATCTGTAGAAGTCAAACTTCTCCATGGGTAAGGTCTTTATCATCATATCTGACCCGTTGTCGTCAGTATGGATCTTCTCAAGTTGAAATCGCTTCCGATCCAATGCATCACGTATCCAGTGATATCTCATATCAATATGCTTCGACCTCGAATGAAAGGTCGGATTCCTCGCAAGGTGAATAGCACTCTGATTATCCCAGTAGAGTCTATACCTGTCCTGTTGTAATCCCAACTCTAACAAGAAGTTCTTCATCCATAGCACTTCCTTACTAGTTTCAGTGACTGCAATATACTCTGACTTTGTAATAGACAAAGCAATACATTTTTATAATTTTGACTGCCATGACATTGCTCCACCTGCGAAGGTTGTCATATATCCCGAGGTAGACTTCCGAGAATCTGCATCTCCGACCATATCTGTATCTGTATAACCATCTAATACAGGTTTTTCTTGACCGTAGCATAAACATAACTTAGACGTACCTCTAAGATATCTCAGAATCCATTTAACTGTTGTCCAATGCTCTTTTCCTGGATTAGAAAGGAAACTGCTCATAACTCCAACTGCATAGGCAATATCGGGTCTGGTACATACCATAGCATACATCAAGCTGCCAGTAGCTGAAGCATATGGAATGCTCTACATCTCCCGCTTCTCTGTCTCACTTGAGGGACACTGTTTCGTTGATAACTTGAAATGACCTGCAAGTGGAGTGTTAATTAGTTTGGACTTGTTCATGTTGAACCTTTCCAATACCTTCTCGATGTATCGTTTCTGCGATAGCCATAACTTTCTAATCTTCCTATCACAGAAGATCTGCATTCCAAGGATCTGTCTAGCAGGACCCAAATCCTTCATCGCAAAGGATTTGCTAAGGGCTTTCTTCAAAGTAGAGATCTTTTTAGTATCCTGACCGACAATCAACATATCATCAACATAGAGCAATAGGATAATGAAGTTACCATCGACGAACTTCTGAATGAAGACGCAAGAATCTGATGTCGTTTTCTTGTACCCATTGTCCACCATAAAGGACTCAAACTTGCGATACCGCTGTCGAGGTGCCTGTTTCAAACCATACAGGCTCTTCTTCAGTCTGCAAACGAGGTTCTCCTTCCCTTCGACCTGAAACCCTTCAGGCTGCTCCATGTATATCTCCTCTTCTAAATCACCGTGGAGGAAAGCTGACTTCACATCAAGTTGCTCGATCTCGACATCCATGTTTGGCTGCTAATCCTAACACAACTCTGATAGAAGACATTTTAACAACTGGAAAGAAATTTTCATCAAAGTCAATACCTTTTTTTTTACTGAACCCTTTCACAACCGATCGAGCCTTATAACGTGGTTGTGAGCTTTTGTCTTCAGTCTTCAAGCGGTACACCCATCGGTTCTTTAATGCACGATTGCCCTTAGGAAATTTCATCAGCTCGAATATGTGGTTCTCATGCAAGGATTGTATCCCTTCTTGCATGGCTTGCGACCAACGATCGCCATATGAATCTGATTTGGCTTCCCTGTACCTTTCTGGTTCTCCCCCATCAGTTAGCATCACATACTCTGTAACAGGATACCTAGTGGATAGTCTACGTTCTCTCATAGAGTGTCGCGTACCTTGTTGTGCTGGTGGTTGTACTGGAGCTGGTTCTTCCTGCGGCTCTAATGGTTCTGGGCCATCAACTTCAACACCAGCTTCCTCATCATCGAGATCATCCTGTATATTTCCCCTTTGACCTTTCGATGCCGGAGAAGGAAGTGGATCCAAGTTCATTGGGACATCTGCTGGGGTTCTGGACATCCCTGACTTCTCGATGTCCTCAATGGTCTGATCTTCGAAGAAGACAACATCTCTACTTCGGATGATCTTCCTGACTATTTGATCCCATAACCTGAAACCAAATTCTTCACTAGAATAGCCATGAAATATACACTGTTTCGTCTTACCATCAAGCTTAGAACGTTCATCCTTGGGGATGTGCACAAACGTTCTGCATCCAAACACCTTCAAATGCTGATAGGACACGTCTTTTCGTCTCCAAACCCTTTCAGGAATATCACCATTCAAAGGACTTGAAGGAGAATGGTTGATCAAGTAAGCAGCTGTTAGCAGCGCCTCCCCCCAAAACGATTTAGGGAGTTTCGCATGAGAGAGCATAGAGCGGATCTTCTCTGAGATGGTTCTGTTCATTCTCTCTGCGACTCCATTCTGCTGAGATGTCTTGGGAATCGTCTTCTCAAGCCTGATGCCATGTTTCATTCAGTATTCCTCGAATGGACCTCTGTACTCACCACCGTTGTCTGCACTTGAGCTTCTTTTCAGTTTGTCTTTCCATCCTGGCATGGAACTCCTTGAACATATCTAGTACCTGATCTTTAGTTTTCAAGGCACAGACCCAAACCTTTCTAAAATGGTCATCTATGAAAGTGACAAAATAGTATGCACCACCTAGAGATCTTTCTGTTATAGAACAAACATCTCTATGCACAAGATCGAGTATATTTTTTCTTCTATGTGCAGGGGAAGAAAGAAATGATACTTTGTGTTGTTTTCCAGTTATGCAGTCAACACACGGTTTAAAAGGAATACCTTTCACATCAGGTAGGAGTTGCTTACGTGCAAGAATCTGCAAATTCTTCTCGCTGATGTGACCGAGCCTCTTATACCAGAGCTCGATCGAGGAGGATCTCTCAATAGCATTTGCATCTCCTTTGATCAGTCTTGCTTGGATCAAGTATAACGTTCTTTGCTTCTTTCCTTTAGCAATCAACAAAGAACCCTTCGAGGGCTTCATTTTGCCATAAGAGAAATGAGAAGTGTAACCTTCATCATCAAGCATCCCAACTGAAATCAGGTTCAGTCGAATATCGGGCATATGTCTGACATCCTTCAACAGTAACCTTGAACCTGCATTGGTTTGCAACCAAACATCTCCAATACCCATAATTCTAG
>JAOVYX010002553.1:0-11690 GCA_035668315.1 Drosera spatulata
ATCACCTCCCTAACATGTGTATCTTTGAATTCCAAGACATTCTCGATCATGTTCTAAACATCAGAATCAGAAAAAAAAATTTGGAAAAAAAAAACAAAAAGAATATATTGCTAAAAGCATAAAAATCAAAGTTTGCTGTGACAAGACAAAAGTGGTACCTGTTCTTCCTCCTCTATAGCACCACTAAGCTCAGCTCCTCTCAACATCAGCTTCAATTCATCCTCAGTTACATATGGTTCACTGATATATATGATATTAAAAGAGTAAACAATCCATGAAACATGCATATACCAGGAACCCAAGAACTATTACAAAGAATGAGGCAATAAAGGAGATAACAACAAATACTCTAAACAGAACAAGCACAGTTTCCAAACCTTCTCCCTTTCAAACCAAGTATTTTCAGCATTCCCATTGACAAATATGTTACAATCCTTCCGACAGGGTATAATACCAATGAAAGCCATGCCACGGGTCTGACCTAGAAGCATTTAAAAGAATAAATAAAATAGAAAAGAAATTTCATGATGCCCACGTTCCATAAAAACTAAATGTTGAAAACTTAAGCCAAGATTAGAGAGAGGGTCTATTTGCATAACATTGCCCTTTATTCAATTAAAGAATAAGAACAACTTACCACAAACCTAGCGACATCGGTGGCATTGTGAACTGCTACACTTTTGGGTGTTATCTCAGTTAAAAGCAAAATAGCGACCTGGGTGCAGGCAATGATATCTAATGTCAAACCTCCGAAACCAGCAGGTGAGAACTACCAAAGCCATCTACAGTGATGCAGGAAACAAACATGTGAACAGCTAGGGGTTGTTTGGTATTGGTGAAAGAGTCAAAACCAATAACAAAAAGAAAAAACCAATAGTAAAAACCAAAATGAAAAGATTTTTTAGTAAAGGAAACTTGAATATTATTTTTTGATGAAACATGAAACAGAAACTCAAAACTATTTTTCTTTTTCTTTTCTTCTTTCTTTTTTTCTAGCTTTTGATTCATCGTTCAAGAAATAGGCATTGGAAATAAACAGTTTCGTTTCATCAACCAATGAAACAAAAATAGAAAATAGGAAACAGAAGTGATACCAAACAACCCTTAATTATTATGTGATTTGCACCATCTCTACTTTTACCTCACAAATAGTTTACCACCTTCCACATAGCCTCCTTCACTTTGGCTCGAATTACCACGTGGCATATAGTTATTTAACATGTCATAGCCAGGCCCATTTTTCATATGGTGCCTATATTTAGGACTTTGTAATAGGCTCGGTCCTAAAACTTGTAGGCACACATCAACTTTAAGACTTCCCGTATGATTTCTTGTCCTTGCTGATATGTAATACCATACTCTACATGAGATGAGACAACCACTTATTTATAGTAAAGGCACCGGTGAAGCCTTCAAGTTTGAGGCCAACTCAAGCTCAACTTCAAAGGTGCTGATCTGAGCCCGAAATAGATAATTTCCCACTTGCAGAACTTGTTCTAATCCCTCCCATAATCATTTCCAATAATAATCTTGTTTCCTAATAGATAAGTAAGCACTCATATTGACATAAATCACCAAATATCAAAGGTCTAACATAAGATAAAATAGTATAAAATGAAGCATCACTTGGCAAAAGTTACATTAGGTCCCAAGTTTTGACTATATAACAGTTATAAACAATTAGAGAAGACAGTACAGTAGAATAACTACGCAAAATATTGAGATAAGCATTTGATGCGTATGTACCGTCATCACTCCGGTTGCTGCGCTAACACCAGCTTCACCAAAAATTGCTGTTGCCGCTTCTGTGACTAGAGCAGTTGCTCCAATATTCACAACTCTGAAAACAAGTAGAATTCACATGAACAAATTCTTACAGCCCGTTTATCATAAAGCACCAGTTATACAATATGGATTTAAGAACCATACGTTGTTCCTATGAGAATAGTTGTGAGAAATCGAGTGACGTCACTGCGTAACATTTTGAAGACGCCATTGTCGGGTTCCTTCTCAGCCAATTCTCGCACCTAAAGAACTTGACAACAAAAGAGGCAGTAAAGAAAATGACTTGCCAGGGACAGATTCCGTCATTGAAAGCACGAAATTACCTTCCACGGCCATAGTGTGGTAATTGAAGTCTCAGCCATGGAGAAGAACGCCGACAATCCCAGAAGCGCAGCTAATATCAAGCCCTGCTCTTTCAACACCTGAAGAACCTGCAATGTCTTTGGCCAAGCATTCTTCAAAGGCAAAATGCTCTTCCCTATAACACCATACCCCACATCCACCACTCCCTCCGTTGCCACAACCATCCTACACCGAACCACAAAAACCCCACAAATCAAAGCAACCAAAACCACCCGGCGCCTCAACAACACCTCAAACGCAACATCCCTTCTTAAAACACCATTCAATTCCTCCTTCCCATTTTTTTCTCTCTTTACAGCAAATCCATCCTCCTTTCTACACCCAAAACACTTGAAACCCACATTGGTCCTCACCCTAAACCCCCGAAACCCGCATCTGTTGAACTGTTTCCACATCAATTGGCAAGATACCGGAGCATTCTTCCCACGAATCACAACGGGTACTCGAAACCCGGGACTGCAAGCCGCGATAAACGATGGTTTCGAATTAACAGCAACACCAATGCACTCAAACGAGATCGCCATTGACCGAATCCACTACCCAGAATCCCCAAATTCTAACGACCAACTTCAATTCACAGACATACAAAACCAACCAACTTTCTCAACTCGAATCCTACCAAATCAAATCATTGAAACTGACACTCGATTTCAACGCCGCTCATCAATCTCAACCATTCAGCGTAGAATCCGAGCAGCATTTCCACCTCTATCGCTCCAAATTCAAGGTCGCTGCCACCAATCGCGATTTCCTCGGCATTGATTCGAAGGGGAATTCGAGATGCGAGACGATGGCGATGACGCTGTCTTCATTGATGAACCAACAAAACCCTAATTTTACAAAATCCCCAAAGCTTTAAACGTCGAATGATGAATAATTTGAGGCTAATAGCATAGATTGGAGAGTCTTATCTTACATGGAAAAAATTATGGAAAGGGAATCTCAACGTCATTGTATTCCCCAAAGATGGTTTCATGTTTTTTATTCATTGACGTGTTTTGTAGTAAAAATAAAGACTTGCATAAATTTATGACTAGTCACGAAATCATTAAATTTGAAAATCAATTATTGAAATTGAAAATTTATTTTTATATTATTTGAAATCTCCAAATCAAATTTATGTCATCGAAGGCTAATTGAAAATTGACGACATCAAATTACTTCACATACTCGTGTCGCACCAATAAAACTACCACTAGCGAGTCAGACAGTAAAACTTTAGAGGGGTTTCGACTCTCTTTTTTACCCCAAAAAATCGATGCAAATATCAACCACAATCGAAGTCGTTGTTTCGACCAACCTCAATGTCAATTTCGAGAGGAGAGGGGTCAGAGAGAGGACGAGATGGAGAGGAGAAGACGAGGAGTGAAGATGGTGTGGTGGTGGATATAACAGAGATGAAAAAATAAAGTTGATTTTGGGGTTAATCATGCGGGTTATGTGGATTGTAAGGATGATATTGAGTTAGGTGAAAATTAAATTTGAGGTAGGGAGTAATGTATATATAAAAATAAAATGATGAGTGTAGTGCTGATTTAAAATCACGTGGGAATCTTTAAATAACTCTCACTAAACAAAAATGGATGTGAAATTGTTGTTAAATGTCATAATCATCATATTATATGCCATCATCGGTTACCTAGTGTCTAACACTCCTACACAAGTCCTACATGACCAGCATGTTATAAGAACAAAATTTCATTAGTCATTTCGAACATCTTTGCACAATTTTTTGTATGTTTGAAAATTAGAACCATCCGCTAGACATACTCTCTTCATGTATGACAACATCAACCGTTGGCCCTTCTAAGTGTGAGCGAAGCCTGAATCTTTTGAACAACCGGTCATGTTCGGAGAGGGATTCTCTGTCGTTGGAGTTTGGTCCTGCTTGGTGACGTTGCACTCTTTTTTTTTTTTTTTCATCAATGTTGCAACTACTACTGCACTTGGCTATATGCCTGACAGACTTGTGGAGACGAATTGTTTCCTTGTATATGATTTTGGTGGGCGTCTTTGGATGTCGCAGTGGTTGGTTGCTTTAGAGGAGTGTGTGAGGTGGTGACTGTGGCATGTGATGTCCACCTCGGTGGGAGGGACTTCGATGAAGTGATGCTAGATCATATTTCGAAATAGTTCAGGATGCAGCATGAGATTGACATTAGTAAGGATCATAAGGCAAAAATTATATTGCGATTGGCTTGTGAGAGAACGAAGTAAATACTATCGTCTACTACGACAATCACAATCGATTATCTCGATTTTAGCTACACTATCACGAGAGAAGAATTCGAGGAGTTAAGCATGTTCTTGTACACGAGGTGTTTGGAGCCAATCAAAACTTGTTTAAAGTATTAAGTCTACATTTGAAGATCCCCAACGGTGTATTATTTACTGCTATTTTAGATTAGATGCAAGGCAACAATCACCTGTAATTGTACCCTCCCGTTATACAGAGAATGTACTGATCTATCATGGGCAACTCTTCCATTTTATATGTTCTTTGTTGAGTCAATGGAAATCATGAAAAACTCAGTTTATACATAATTTCATGTGATATTAGAGTCCAAAATCTCTACATATATTCCGTGCAACCCAAATATATCTTCCCATTTCAAGCCCAAAAAGAGACATTAACATGAGAAGACGTGTTGAGAGTAATACCCACATTGCAATTTGAAAGCTTAAAATAACAACAATAATAACAAATCAAGCCTTTATCCCATCAAGTGGGATCGGATACATGAATACGACGGCATCATTCCAATCTGTCATGTACATCATCTTCTGTAAGATTATGATAGGCCATATCATACTTTAAGATTTCTCTCATGGTCTTTTTTGGTCTTTCTCGTCCTCTCTTGACATGTGCTAACTCCCAAGCTTCATATCTCTTAATAGAAGTTGTGACTGGCCTTCGTTTCACATTTGAAAGCTTAAAATAACAATATATATTAATCATTTTTTATTTTTCTTATTGTCAATTGTTTTTTAGATGAAACTCCATTAGTATAATAAGCATTCGTTCAGTGGTCCGCGCCCATTGAAGGATTTACATATTGTTCTTGAATCGGATCGAGAATTAACAATGAGATTTGAGACTTAATTTACAATTCCAATGAATTGAGAAAATTAAGATATTTAGTTAATAACTTGAATGCAAGAGAAAATTCAACATTATTGATAATGTTAGACTCAAATTTGAAACCCTAAATCGAAGAATTTTGCTAAAACTCATAAAAATTTCAGTGAAAAAAAAAATTTAAGAAAAATCAAAGCCAGCATCCATACGAATCCGATTATGCCACAGCAATATCAATTAGGAAAAACGATGGACAAAATAAATAAATAAATAAAATCCAAACTTTGTGTTCAAAAAAGTAGCATGTTGTGCGTTGATTGCAAGATCTGATCAAGAACATGGTGTTCATAAAAATTGAAACTTGTGTAAATTACTTGGATCGGAGCAAGATCTGATCGGATCAAGTGTGGTTTTTTTTTATTTATTTAAAATTAGCCTATTGCAAGATCGGATCGGATCAAGTGTGGTTTTTCTTTTTAAATCACGGATTGGAATCCATTTTTTTTTTTTACGGATTGGTTCATTTTTAAAAAAAAAAAAAAAGAAGAAGAAGAAAAAACTTACTTGATCTGATTATCCCTTCAATCAAACACACTTTCTTAATTCGCGTCTCAATCAAGTCGTTCCTTCATTTCTTGCGTCTCAATCAAATCCCAGTCTATCTCATCCTATTTTTCCCAAATCCACGTACAAATCCTTCCCTTCCTATTGTCTCCGTTGTCGCCACTACAAGTAACCCCCTCATCACCACCTCCCCCACTCCGTCTACTCTCATAGGAAAAATCCAAACTCGTCGTCATCTCCGACCACCTCCGCGTCACCCCGTCCTAGATTTGGTGAACTCTGCATCTATCCTTCATCATCTCCGGTGAACTCGATGGGGTTGAGATCGTTTGATCATCAAGAGGAAGATCGTCGAGACAATCGTGATCTATGTCAAGCAAACTCGATACCGAGACGGATAGTTCTATGCTATGTCCTTCCAGTTTTGATTTGGTTGTGGGTCACAAGTAGATAATGGTCTTTCGAGGGCTTGATTCGATGTTTATGTGACAATGGCACGATGAAAGAGACGACTGATTTGTTGTCGTCTCTGACGAGGTCGGAGAAAGGATTGGGAGGATCGGGGAAGGTGCACTGCGATCAATCGATCATCGTACATGAGTCCATCTACATGCGCACGGTGTTACTAGAATGAGTGTTATGATTGAATTTTGTGCGTATTGTTTGTAATAGAGCACATTATACATAGATACTGTTTATTACGAGGACGAAAGTCGATGGCCGTAGTTCATTCGGAAGTACTCTTTCTATTTAGAGGGACACTGTTTTTGTCCTTAGATATATTGTTCGATGGAGGCGATGTTGTTTTTTTTTTTTTTTTTTTTCTGTTCCCTGTTTAAAACGGTGCGTTTTTTGTGATTGTATGATAGAAATTCAATCGTGCACTGAATAATGATTTCAACGTACTGTTTTTGTTAGGGTGGCGGCGAATGCGATGGTGATGGTGGCGACGACGGCTGCGCAACATTAGGGTGAAAAAATTAGCTTTAGCGTTTAGGTAAAATTGTATACTTCCTCCGCCCCAAAAGAATTACACTTACTAAATTGAAATGTCTCAACTAAATTACAACATTATCCTAGTTAGAATCTCTTCTCCAACAAAAATATCAAAAAACCCCTACTGTTTACTTTATATCACATTAACTCATCCCAATATTTTTTTCTTCTCGTTTTCTTTTTCTCACTTCTCCCATTCACACAAATCAAAGGGCAAATTGGTCTTTATAATAAAAAACAACACAAATAAGTTATCATTATAAGTCAATCGGTTGTAATATTTTTTGAACAGAGATAGTATTTATTTCGTTTTAATAATTATTATGGACATAATTGATTGTGAAATATTCATTTCTTTTTTAGATGAAGGGTAATATTGGAGTTTCAATTTTTTAGTAATTGATTGATAATTAATAATATATGGTTGCATCAATGGGTAATAAAAGAATTTTTTATAGCACTTTTTTGTAATTGTCTCTTGAAACTAGTCTATCTGCTTATACGATAATGTACGGGACTAACAAAAAAAAAAAAAAAAAACCTTTTGTTTCAAAATAAAAACTTTATGAAAACTTGGCACAAAGATTAATGCAAATGTTGAATTTTGTAGTAATGGGCCCATTTACCCTTTAAAAAATAGGTGCAGGAGAGGAGCGAAAATATATGATAATGATGTCATATAAAACGAATAGTATGGATAAAAGAGTAATTTTGATTTAAAATCTTGTCATTTATAATAATATTGTAATCTTTGTGGGATGGACAGATATGAAAAATTGTTTCGGTTTTTCTTAGACGGGGGGATAAACGTGGTTGTATGATAGGAAAGAGATAGATGCAATTTTTTAAAGCAATATAAGAACGATAGAGTAGTATTATGATATATTTGCTTAGTATACCTGTAACGCCCCGATTTTCAAGTCTTTTTTCGAAAACTCTCATGACATTACTGCCGCTAGGGTCCCATAAACCCTAACGAGGCAATTCAACTTAACGCGATTTATACTAAATACAAATGAAAATACACTTAAACCATCATCAAAGTAGATCCACAAGTTTACTTATTTATTACATATTAAAACTTTAGAGACTTAGAAATGTTGTCCCAAGCATTAATATCACAAACAAGATCAAAGCTTAGTCAAAATCCTTCCTCAAGTCTTGCACCTGAAAAGATGGAAATCAAGAAACAGAAGAAAAGCAACGCCGTGAGCTATACGAGCTCAGCAACGTGCCGGCCCCCTTTTCGGGAAGCACAAAAAGAAAAGAAGAGAGAACAATCTGTCCTGAAATCACAACAAAATCAGTCATGCAATTAACATTCATGAAAAACAACAAACACCCTGTTGTTAACACAGTGACCTTGGTCAAACATGTAAATCCATAGCTTCTTCTAGAAACTTAAACTCCGGGGTCACTCGAAACAGGGGATCAATCTGTAACGACGCCCAAGGGTCTCCTGCAGCGAGATACCCCACAACCTGACAACCTCACAGGGTTGTCTATTCGTATAAGATGAGTAGTCGTAACTACTCATCCCTGTACAGTTTAACCTGAAATCTTTTCCAAGTCACAGTGTAACAATTAAGTAGGATTAACAAATTCGGAGTTTAACCTCACCTCTCATGAATTTATTCTTATTTTATATGTTCATCTTTAACATGACATCATTTATAGGATTAATCTGTATTAACCCTAATCTTTTATTCATTATCGGGTGTCAAACCTTGTAAACCTAGCACTTGTCTTCATCACATTCATATATATATCATACAGGGTTAATGGAGAAAAATCTACCCAAACCCTAGCATTAGGACTATCAGGGTTAGGTTATCATGAATTGCGATAAGCTACAAGTGCTGCCATACAATCTTACAATAACACGGAAATGCAAACATAACACAGCACAACATTACACAGCGCACAGGGCAAAACTACCCATCACGTGTTAATATACAACTAGTATATTAACATGTATCGCCATCAAAATCAGAAATATAAACGTTATCTTCTTATTGTAATTTCCTCACATGCACGCTCAACTTGTTTTTTACGTCTCAATGGATGGAATCTCCAAATCCAATATCATGATATGATTCACATATTAGTATATTTGTTTGTTTGCGTTATGGTGTTAAACATATTTATTCATACTTCGTGCAAAACCATTAGTGTTAATTGTGAGTGTTTGGAGTTGTTTTGGGATCAAAACGATCATTCTCGATCCAAAAGGTTCTGAGATAACATCCCGACCTCTAAGTCGGATATCCCGATCTCTGGAACGGGTGTCTCGATTTCTGGAATGAACGTTCCTGCCTATGAAGTGAGCTTCTCGGTCTTTGGAACGAGTATCCTAGATTCTATCCATCTTAACCTTTCGTCGTACTTAAATCTATAACTTATTGTATACAACTCTAAAAGTTATTCCCTAAAATTCAACAGAAACTAAACTTCATGATCTTTCCAATGTCATAAAGTTTCCAGCATAGCACCTTACCAATAATAGCAGTTAATTAATTCACATTTATATTTCCTCCTAATTCAGACAGTTTGTCTTTATTTCATTAATTAGCTCATAACTCTCTATATACAACTTTAAATAATTATTAAAAAACTTTTCTGAAAACTAGGCTTTCATACCTTTTCATTGATATAAGGCTTGTCTATTAAAACTTCCTATATAATTTTATATAAAGCAACAAATTTAGCTCTGTAACCAATATTTACAGATTAACATATCCGTACGTTTTGATATATAACTTAAGATTCTCATCTCCGAATCATGATTTATTAACTTTTATAGAAACTAAACATACGAGGATTTAATATATATTAATATCATGATTTATTAAATAGTTTATAATTTTTCATAAAATCTCTAACCGAGAAGATTACTTTCTCTCAATGGTTGTAAAAATGCCCCGAAGCTTCAACAATTTTTCCAGATTTTTTGGTCTGAATTCAAACGTGCATAACTTCCTCATTTCTTAACCAAATTGGATGATTCTTGATTCATTGGAAACTTCAAGAATTTTTCTACAACTTTGTTTCAAGGCTCATTTGCTGAATCAAGCTCTAACTAGAGTCATAACGCGTTCTAATGTCGAATATCAAAACTATCCAGAAACTGGTATGGTTGGTTTGCTAATTTTTCATGTTTTACCCAATCAATTCAATCTCAAATGATTTAAAACTTCATAAACATAACATTTATTTAGTTCTTGTCATGTTTGTTTAGTTTTAGGATTGTTTGATACATAAAATCTTAGACTTCCGGGTCTCACGAGCATAACTCGTCTTTTAGCTTATAAATGTATTTTAACCATCCGTAGCTTGTTTTACTTGTTATTTTTCGTTTTTTTTTTATCACATATGATCAGTTAAAGGTTATGAACAGATAAGAAAAAACTCACCTTTTTGTTGAAACGGATTTGAGCTTGTTTTATTTTTCTTTGACGTGATTAGCTCGACTTCACTCTTCCTTATTTTGTGGCTCGTGTCCCCCTCTCTCGATCTATTCTCCTTTCTCTGATGATGATCCTCCCTACGTCTTTGCGTTCTTTACCACCTTGTTGTGTTACTTGAGTCAAAAGAAAAACAAGGAGAAGAGAGAACAAGAGGAAGAAGAGAGAACAAGGAGAGTGAGGGAATCTTGGTGTTGATGTTGGGTGGAGAAGTGGTGGGCTTGGTAGTGAAGTGGGTGTAGTGGACTTGGTGGTGGAGTGGGCTTGGTGGAAGAGTTATGCGTAGTGGACTTGGTGAAAGAGTTATGCATAGTGGGCTTGGTGGAAGAGTTAGGCGTAGTGGGCTTGATGGTGGAGTGAGTGTAGTGAGAGGAAAAGAGAAGAAAAGGAGAATTGATGGAGTAATTAAAAAAAATATCCCCGTTACCAGTTAATCCCACATCTCTCACAGTTTTCGATCAAATTTTATCACCACGCTCAAAAAACCATGCTATTAATTAACATATAATTTTTCAAATTTTTTTCCGCGACAAAAGGTTATCCCAATTTCGTCACGAATTTTAAATTTATGAACGTAACGTTACGTCTCAAAACTTTGAAACGAGATTTGTTTCTTACTTTTAATTTATTACAAAAGAGAAAACGCATATTTTCGTTACGTTTTATTAATTTTTGAACTATTATTTGATCATAATTTTTATATTTATTTGATCGTAATTTTCTGAGGTTTTACAATATACTCTTTTCGTCCTGAATTAATTGCAAAACTTTGACTGATGCTGGATTTTATGTGTCTATTGTATTGTGATGGAATTTGATGAAAAAAAAAAGTTTTTTATTTTTTTAGTTGTGGTGGGGTTTACGACAATAGTTGGAAGATGAGTTGGTGGAGGATATTGTAATGATTTGACATTATTTATGTTAAAAGGCTTCCTGATATGAAAACGTTGCATATATTTAGAAATGTAAAAAAAAAAGTGTTGTAAATAATATGGAATGAAATGAGTAGTATTGATTCCGAGGAATACGAGGAATGGTGTCAAGATCTATAGTAAAAGATCGAATGTGAGTCCTTTACCCAAAATTAAAAGATGTGAATCTGTTTATGCTGTGAGATTAAATTTTTTAACGATAAAACATCTAAATATAGAAGTTTAATACTCCCCTCGTCCATATATAAGTCAACATTTTGACTTTGCCAATCTTCATTTACCATGTAAGCAACGTAACAAAATTACATCTTTTATTTAGGATTGAACCCAAACAATACATCAAAATTCCACAAACCCAAGATCAGATTCAGATCAATCAACAAAACACCACAAAAAAAAGAAAAAGAAAAAAAAGACGAAACTCAGAAAAGCAAATACATAAACAATGGAATCGATTAATGAATTGAACGCTACACGTCAAACTTGGAAATCGCTAATCGCGCCCCC
>JAOVYX010002554.1:0-11689 GCA_035668315.1 Drosera spatulata
TCATAGTAGTTACAAGGGCTTCATAGCTACTAGGAAGAGAGCACAAAAGAATCACCGCCGCTTCTTCATCATCGACGATAACTCCAGCATTTCGAAGACCCATCAGAATACTTTGAAAATCAGACAAATCAGACAAATCAGTCGGAAAACACTGTTCCTGCCGGAGTACTATTTACCGAAAACACTGTGTAAACAGTAAATCTATCCGTACGCTTTTCACGTACTGTTCACGTACTGTTCACGAAACTGTTTAGTACTGTTGAACACTGTTAATCCGGAAAAAAATATTTTTTGTGGAAAAATGTAAAAAACATACCCGTAAAAAAATATAACTTAAATCGCAAGCTTAACTACGTTCGTTCCTAAGCCTACGTAGGCGAACCCAGTGTAGGAAACAAGGATTGAAATGTTCCAAGCTCTGATACCAGTTTGTTACGAACGGATCAGTTAATAATAAACACAAACAATAATAAGTGCGCAAAATTAAATAAGATAGAGAATTTTACGTGGAAACCCTTACGGGAGAAAATCACGGGCGGTCGCCGACGACGAAGAATCCACTAACAAAAGGAGGAATACAAAGTGGGTTACACTCAAAATATTGAGAATCTCACAATAAGGGATAGAGATAATAAAACAAATCCCTTAAACTCTCAATATATTTTTGTGGGTATAAATGAATAGTGACTTCTCCCTTTTTTAATTTCTTTCTCTCTCCTATTTCTTTCCCCCAAATCTCCTTTCTTCTCCAGCTTCGCCTTGCGTCTCCTGCCTCTCTTCCTCTCAAATTTCTCTTGATTTTTGCTCTTCAATTCTTCTCTCTGTCTGGATTTGCTCTCTCAAACCTCTCCCGTATTTATAGTAAAGGTAATCAGAAGAAAGAACCGTGCAAGTTTTCTCTGCCTGATAAAGACGAAGGCGGCCGAATGAGGATAAAGGCGGCGGTGGCTAGTGATGGTGGTGGCGGGTCAAGGACGGTGGCGGCTGGTCAAAGGCGGTTTGAGTCATCATCAACACACGGGATGATCTGCGATGATGTTGCTTGACGATGATGAGCTCTGCAGTCATGGATCAACGAAGGTGGATTCTTCCCAAGAGAACAAACCCATGGGCAGAGAGTGCAATTGATGTTGTCCGTCACCGGAGAGCAGGCACTGATGCGTTGCAACCGGGAGCAGGTGGCGGTGGGGACACGGAACGGTGAGCCAGAGATATCAATAGGTTTCGAAGGGAGCGAGACAGCGGCGGCGGTGCAACCGCCGTGGGTTCTGGTGGTGGTGATATTGGGGGAGAGGAGGAGGGAGGAGGAGGCAGAGATGAACTGGAGGATAGAGAAGGAGAGGTTGTTGATGGAGATGAGCGAGTGCGGGGAGGAGCAGTGGATCTGAAATGCCGGGTGGCCATAGCCGGCGGCGGCAGAGAATGGTATGGGACTTGGGAGGAGCTGGTGAATGGTGGACAGAAGACGACGGCGACGGCAGCGGTGCAAGGGTTGATGGAAGAGGAGGAGAGGGGAGTGAGGATTGTGAAGAGGGTTGCGATGAGGAGGAGCAGCGGAGGCGGAGGCGGCGACGGCGGCCGGAGATGTGGTGGTGGTCGTGGAGGCATGTGGGTTTGAGGGGATGTGGGAGTATGAGGGGGTTCACGTGCGATTAATTTTGTAGGGGTGTGTGAACAAATTTATTGATTAATGGGTTATGGGAATGTGTCTGTCAGTGTTTTGTTTGTGGTGTGAGTGTGACTATAGTCTATAGGTGGTTGTTGAATGCTGATTGTAGCTATGTTTTGTTTTGTTTTATCATGTGCAGGGTATGGTAATGGAGATCGGAGACTGAGCTTTTCAATTGGGTCGCGCTTGTATCGGATTGGTACCTGCGCATCTTGCGGTAGTCATGCCGTTCCCAACTGAGAAGTAGATCAGCGGGCCTGTGCTGAGCTTTCATACTGAGTGTTACTACTATGTCATACCAACAGGACGAGGCATTGGCCGCGTTACAAAAGAGTCCGAGGTAATGTCTCACCCGCTGTCTTGGATGTCGAGTTAGACTCAAACTCAACCAAGCGTAAGCACGAGATGTTCACCAACTGACCAAGGTAAACCCACTATGGATAGTTCAAACTATCCATCCCTTCAATGATCTACATCTTGCTTGCGAACCGATTGCCCATGAGCTAGGTTCGTTCTTTGATTACCCAAAAATAGATTTCCCAGGATTAGTTTGTTGTTAATGCGGTGACTGATGAAGACAACCTGATGATTTTACAGATATTGAAAATGAAATATGTTTGGTGCGTGTTTACTTGCTTGATAACATGCTTAAATGGCAAATGACTTTGGTACGACTTTGCTGAACATCTATTGATCTAAACCAACTGCTGTGCAAATTTCCATTCTCTATTCAAGTGTTTTGTGAGTTTTCTAGCAATGCCATGTGCTGTAGGCGTGTAGCTACTATTGGTGACTAGGATTAAATATGCTGTAACTGAGTTTTGTGAGGACTTTTGAATAGCTTATTCCTGAATTGTGGAAATGGACTTATGAAACGATAAAGCCGCCCTTCATCCCGAATTCTTCCTCTTAAGACATCTAATATCTTCTCATTATAGTGTTACCATTTTGGTAGGTTTTTTTAGAACTAGCTAGAATTGCATCCTAAATCTATTAGGCATTCTGGGAGTAAAAACTTCTCTAATCCATAGCAACCTGAAATGAGTTAATGAAGTTCAACAACAGAAGAACAAAGATTATCCATTCTACTACTTCTTCAGGTTTCTACTAACCACTACAATGTGCTTATTCAATCCATAGTAACACTAGTCTCTTGTGCTAGAGAAACGATGAACAAATGGAAGCTCGGAATGACGATCGTTTAAGAATGGTAAACATTGCACGCCATTACTAGAATTTGAACAACACTGAATTCTGAATTCACTCCTTTGATGTTGTGACGACTTGTCGTTGAGAAATGGGACCAAAACATGCTTAAATCTTCCCATATTTGCATTTTCAGCAGTACAGGAAGTGTGATTAGCATTCTAGGATCGAACTATATTTTCATTTGTCATGTTTATTCTTCAAGTAGATTGACTGTTTCAGCTAAGATTAACCTAAATGCGGAGCAGGTTACCCCCGCTTCAACCAAATTATCGCCTGTATATATATTCAGATTGTGGACACGCTACTTGCACATCTGGCCAGGTCCGAATAGCTAAATTTGATTTTGATTGCCCGATATTGAAGGTAAGGAAACACACTAAGTATTGAAGGTAAGGAAACACACTAAGTTACCTGTTTCTTTGTCCTCGATCAGCAGTTTAATCACCTTTCGAACTGCCTTAGCAATGTAGCCTTCAGTTTTGGGTTATAAACCAGCTAACAGCTACAAAGAAGGCATCGGGCATGTGTTCCGGCTGAGTGGCGTCATGTACTCATGTTTCTTTCGTGTTACATTACTCGGCACTTAGTCTAGTGACTTTTCCTATGACTTTTGGGCTCGTAAAATTCAGGTGTGCTGAATCTGATTACAGATTCAGCTCAACCGTGCTTGATGTATGAAGTTGAGACTCCAGTATATCCTTCAGAAACAAGTTCACTAACAAGCTTCATGGCCAGGAACGGACTTTTTATGCTGATACGGGTCAAGTCACAAATCACTGTAGTCACCATGATAGAAAGGAGATCGGGCCCATTGGGGGTCTATTTCAGACACAGCAAGCTACCCATTCGGACTCGTTGACTTTGGAGTCTAACTCCAAGTGTCTTGGGATAAATAGATTCCAGATTGAAGAGGTATGAAAGAAATCCTGCATTATCAAATTACTTTTTCTTCATCGATGAAATTCTGTTGTTATCCCGTGAATTCGCCTTCTCTAGTACAATCATCAGTCAATCTAATCTGGAATTAGCTAACCTGATGCTAAGTTTATCTACTAAGTAGTAAAATGTTGCAGAGGAGCATGGTAAGGAAAATGAAAGCTTTCCATGCTGGGGGAGATTGTCTAGGCTTGAGACATAAGTTGGAAGAACAGACAATGCTGGTTTTCATGATATAGTTGCTTCCAATCGTCTTTGGTTGCGAGTACTACCTAAGCCAGCAACCTGATATGTTTTCATTGTCAACAGGTTAGTGTGGTTCATGGAGACATCCACATTCATCATTATTCAACCATGCCTGGTATCTGTCGGGTGAGTCGCCCACTATTCCAGATACATGGTAACATGAGGGATGCCTTGCCTACACCAGCTTGTTCATATTTATATTCAGGATTCAGGATTCAGGAACACACAGTTGTGTAAGTAACATGAATAAGTTTCTCGGCCCTAGGCGAAACTAATGAACCCTATATATCCTTTCTGAAGCTGCTTCTTGATGGGAGTTAGGACATGAAACAATGCGGAATAAATCGTCTCGCATTTGTGTGAACGTGTTAGGAAGCAAACGAAGTAGAGTGGAAAACAGTAAAGATACAAAGACACGATTTTTAACGTGGAAAACCCCTCGATGTGAGAGGTGAAAAACCACGAGGTCGAAACCCACCACAAACCTCCACTATCGATGAAATAATGGGTACACAAGATCTTCTCTAGATCACACTAGAGGCTAACAACAAACTCAGCAACACAAACCAAATCAACACAACAATAACCCAGAAACTGACTGGATCCTACAACCAACTTCGGACTGCGATTGTTCAGTCAATGCAGCTCCAAACGATGCACCGTTTGTTTCTAATTGAAGATCAATGAGTCAGAAACAAGCTCACCAAATTTCACGATGATCCGATAATGTTTCGACCTTCAAACTGTCGCTAGAAACCAACTGCGCAAATCAGGAATTGAACTCAACCCAAACTGTCGAACAAAGATATCCCAGTTTGTGTGATCCTGGGGTGTCTTTTGCGGATTTCAATACTGTGTTGCTGAGTTTAGATATCCTTTTGGTCGTCGATATGCCAAGGCTGTAGGGCTGCACACGCAATCCCTTTTTCCCAATCCAATCAATCTCAAAACCCTAAATCAAGATATATATTTTTTTTTTCAAAATATATCTTGACTTAATTAATTATTCTTCACATAATAATAATAATATTCGGGTTTGACTCGTCGGGGTTCTCCATAAAGAAGTGAACCCGACCCAACACTTCTATTTAGATCTATGGCTAGGAACGCAAGAAACGTCAGTGTTCAAGTTTATCAACCATCGTCTGAAGCCAATGTCATGAGTCACTAGAGCTTCACTCTTCTCTTGCAACTTGTTATAAGGATATGTTCAGCCATTTTCTGACCTTTTTTTTCCCCTAAGAACAAAAGAATACCCTTTCGAGTTCTTTAACTCCTACGCGTATGTTGTGGACCTACCATCGAAAGATGACTCAATTAGACACATAATGCTCATCTAATGCATGCTGTTTCTTTGAAGTCATTTGATGTTCTTTTCCTCTTGTCAGCAAAAGGGGATAAAGCAATACCTTTATCTTACGAGTAGAATCGTTTTTTTCTTTAGCAAAAGGTCAACTTTTGTGTTGAAGAATCAGTTATACAAAAATTCTGAGCTAACAGTAGAAGATCCATAATATTGTGTATCGTGACTGCGTCTTGGTTGATCCATGACTTTGTACTTAAAGGTATTGACAAAGGCGGTTAGTGTGAAGCCGAAGTGATCAAACTTGGTGGGTTAAGCAAAGTCTATCAAGAACTTAGCTTAGCTCCGCTGAAGTCGAGAGAGGATAAGGTGAACCGACATTTCGGCCTTCATCCCCAACACTTAAGGGCCAAAAATTGACGTTAAGAACTTAACCAAGTCAAAAGGCAACAAAAAAGGGGTGAATTTATAAAAAAATACTCGATCTGAGTTTTTTTTATATTTAAATATCTATTTCGAGTTATGGAATTTATGAACGATAAACAAAGGGTTTATGAACTATAAATAAAGAATTTGTGAACTATAAATAAAGAATTTATGAACTACAAATAAAAAATTTATAAATTGTAAAATTAGATTGGATATCAAAACATACAAAAATAAAATAAAATTACATTATATATTTTTATCCAATTTATCTCAAGTTTTTTCCCATACAAAATACTCCTACTTTTACTCGTTTCCTTCTTTTTCAATATCTGTTAGTTTTTATCCCTTTCTCATTAAATGGGCAGCTTATATGATTGCTTTCATATTGGCATACAAGTTAGAGATAACGTGATGCGATTTCCCTAGATACTATTATTAGTGCTTTCATCTGTGCAATTATTTAAGGATTTTCACTTTCTACAAATCCAAATGAGCAGAAGGTCCTTTAAAAAAAAAAAAAGAAAAAAAGAAAAAGCAGAAGATGATTTAGTTAAAAAGAAAAACACAAAATTCAACCCTAAATCAAATGGTTTTGATCATTATAAGACGGAAAAAATAATTTTTTGATCTAAAAATGATCATCCTTCGATTACATAAAAATATCAACAATCAATTAGAACTACGTAACATTCAAAACCAAAAACGATGTTTCGAGCAAAAGTACCATTTTGCCTTTCGAAAGTTATTCAACTGACACTTATGCTTAATGAAAACAACAGCATAAGAAAAACGATGTCGACGATCATCGAGCATATCTCACTCATCTAAAGTGTCACGACAAAATTATTCGACATATATAATCAAGGGGGGGCCATAGCTTTCAATTGAGTTGCATACTTCTAATGTCCTTGTGTCACTACCAAACAGTACTCTAATCCAATCCGATCAATCCAGTTGATGACAATGATATGTTTCGGCTCAAAAAATATTACACGATCATGATTGATCCACGGAGAAAATGAAGTGACATATACATAATCTTTGATCATGATTTTGACTAAATGATTACTAGTAATCAATGAATAGAACTATGATCGATAATTTTATAAAGGTAGGGGTTTGTTCATCACTTATGGATACCACTTGCATAACATCAACTCATATCCGACCAAGTTGTTGCAATGGTCTCACCTCCTTTCATATCATATCAATCCCCGTTTCTCGGGTCCATTCATCTTCTAACATAATTGGATTTCCTCCACGATCTCTAGATTTTTTTTAAAAATAATTCGATCCGATGGATTCGAATATCACAATCAAATAACGATTAATACAAAAAATAAAATAAAATAACAACACGTAAGATTTAACATGGGAAAAAATCGATCGTCCGGAGAAAAAACCCTACGAAAAACAATTCACTAATTGAATCACACAATTACAACGATCGTCTTTCAATCTCTCTTATGTTTCACTCAAAGTCTAGAGAAAGTCTCTCACAATCTCTATGACAAGAGATCAATACAACTAAAATTGATACATGATTATTTATAAACTCATAAATAAAGAAGATATGCATCAATCCCGGACCAAATCTAAATCGATCTCGCATCGGTCCAAATACAATCCTCTGTCAACGGACCCGCGTCCGGGGGCAATATAAAATCTCCTAGTTGCCTGATCCACGAACAAGGCCCGCGCCCGAGTGTGCGGAACACCTGCGTCCGGGCGCTTCAATGTTTTTCCTGCACCCTTATTTCCATCGAATTACTTCGTCTTCCTAACTCTTTCACGACGATTTCAACAATCTTCACCTCGTTGTAAAGAGTTTCACAACACCGGTTTGAGCTTCCCGAAATACTTAGATTAAGTGACCACCTAATACCCTTCTCGAGCACGACCTTGCAGCCCGTTTTCCGTGGTAGGGGCGCTCCACCACACTCTTCATTATTGAGAACTTGAGACCTCAAAGGTAAGGCTCACTATCTATAACGTTCCGATTTCCACGTCTTGACAACGCGTGAACGTTATACCGTCATGGACCCACTCCGTGATAAGACCAAGTAACTCGGACGAGTTTAGAGGTATAGAAGATAAGGAAAACCAACTAAGCAATTATATTATATTATTGTAACAGTAATATTTAGTTCACAAAATTACAGTCTATTTCAAGTATCCAAAATATAACAAGTCACGTTACATATTATCTCCGGTCAGCTTCCAGTAAGCTTTCAGTAAGTCAAAATCTATCAGTTTAGTTACATGATAACCAACGTGAGATAACTATATGCATGCAGTCCTCACTCTATTGGACTATATCATCAACCTATTGATTTCTGCAAACGAAAAACATAACCCATGAGTATAAAACTTAGTAACCTAGAGTATATGAGTTTCGTTTGCAGGACACTCCCCGACTATGACAAATCGATGAGTCCCACTAAAACATTTTCGTAACTTATAGAAAAATATGAACGTCATATCAAAAAGTATTTTCGTTTATACTTTTCATATCTTTTCTGTCTTTTTATTTTTATTACCACGAGTCCATGATTTGACTCGAATGACAACTCCAAAGACATGACACACTCAGAGTACAGCGGTGGTACGTTAATCGTCAATTGGATTGCCCATGAGATTACGTTTCCGTTCGATTTAATCCGCACCTGTATATTTCGTGTGTCATAGTAGCATCATTAATGCGTCACACCTCTTGTGTGTTTTTAATGCGGTTCGCGATACCGTCATTGAGAAGGGCCTCCCTACAGAGAGTCACCCGTGGCCTCGTCACGACGACGTCAAGTAGTTATATGCATGCTAAGAGGATGGGGGATGCCCAATGCTCCCTAACTAGTTCCTTGCCAATGACGATGACTCACAGAATAACATTTTAATAGCCACCCAAACTTATTTATAGACACAATGAATGATCCCAATGGATCTAAGAAGGAACAGGAAGTTCGACTTTCTTCATGACAATTCCAAATGACGTAAAAATGGTCACGTCGGACCCAAGAAGGGACGTCATGCTCAACCTTCATAACATTTCAAGAAAAACGACCAACTATCCAACGGATCCAAAAAGTGACGTGCTATGCTAGACCTTCACAACTCAAGGACACACACACATATATATGTATATATATTATTTTATTGGGTTTTCGTTAATTCATATCCTTAAGATAATGAAACCAAATCTAATAATCTATATGACAACTCTCTTGAGATCGATATGCAGCTAAAATTGATATAGGGTTATTTATAGACTCATAAATAAAGAACATATGCATCAATCTCGGATCAAATCTAAATCGATCTCGCATCGGCCCAAATACAATCCTCTGTCAATGGACCCGTGCCCGGACATGGCCTAGCCTGCACCCGGGCGCAATACAGAATCTCCTGGTTGCTTGATCCACAAACAAGGCCCGCGTTCAGGCGTGAGGAACACCTACGTCCGGACGCTTCAATGCTTTTCATGCGTCCTTGTTTCCATCGAACTCATTTGTCCTCTTAACTCCTTCATGATGATTTCAACACAAAATATGAAGCAAACTGACCAGTTTTGTTTCAAATTGATCGCAACATATCTTATCGATACTGGAAGTATCAAAAAATGTTGAAGAACCAGATTCTTAAACGGATGTGGTTTACTAAGCTCTTGACGTAGGAGTAAAGGTGTCGATCACGGTTCAAACGGTATTAATAAGTGTTTTATCATCGGTTTGAGTTTTTATAAATGTATAACCTTCAAAGACGTACATGTCCTCGATAAATATTCGGACACTGTCCACATTTATATGATATGGTGTTCGATTATGACATGATATGTTGCCCACTAGAGGCACGTGAAAATAGTCTCATTCTACATAAAAATGTAGGGAAACACTGCAAGGGGTCCTTTGTTTGTGCGTTTGTGTGAACCAAAATGGATTCTAATGTACAAGTGTGGAGCATTGTGTAATGTATTGACCCCTTTTTATATATGCTGAGGACCAATGTATCCAATGTCGACCATGCGCATGTGTTTATGTCTGAAAATGATATATGGCCAACCCTTTTAGCCAAAATTAACGAAGCTTTGTCACGGAAATGGCTAAATTCAGTACGTGTTGCATTCCTGTTATGGATAATCAACTATCTATCGGTAACCTATCACGATCAATTCATTTTTTGGGTTATACGAGAAGACAATTAGCACATCTCTATCTTTCTACACAACTCCCTATTCGAGAATCCCTAACAAATATTTCATGAGACTTGATTCTCTTCCGATATCACATTGAATCTATATTTCCTATGAATATCTCTTTTTTTTCCTTTTTTTTTTTGAAAATATTTCATACCGTATAAACATTCCTCGAAAATCTCAACCTAGTTTAAATTTCGGTTGTAGGGCCTAAGGCTGATTTTAATTCAGCTACCAAATTACACCAAATGGTTTCAAAAACTAACTGGATGGGTTTTGAAATTACGTATGACTAAATATAAAACAGAAATTGTTAAATCTAAATCAAATTTTTATTTAAAAAAAATTCTCTTAAAATATTTTCGATCTATAATTAGTTATTTATGTCCTGAATTTAATTTTTTTGTTCAAGTTTTTCACAAATCCTAGAACTGACACATTTACTCAATTAATCAATTTTTGGAATCATTCATTCTAAAATCAATTTTTTATATATAGAAAAGCAACCCCAGAAAGAGTCACACTAGGACTATAGGAGTGGCAGCGAGAAGAACAATCCCTGGTACTCTCATCCTCACCGAGGATTATAATATTTATTAAATTAAAATTTTTAATTAAATTATAATATTATTTTATTTAAAAATTGTTTTTTTATAAAAAATTAAAGTTTTCATACTATTTATTTCCTTTTATCCTATATATTTTGATATTTTATATGCATGAATATAAATTTGATTTTATCCTACCCAAAAAATATAAATCTGATTTTCATATCAAATCACATTTGATAATTCGTAATATATATTAGGTAAAGTATATAACTTACACAATCATTGATGTTTCACGATAAATTTTCGAAAATAACATTTGATCGTCGTTGTACGCGTATCATATTTTGTATCGAGACAAGTGTAAAATCAAAACGATACAAACTTTATAAGATAGAGGGAGTATCTTATACCACATCAACCCATATCATTCATTTGCCTCCTCATTCTTACTTTCTCTTATTTACACAAATCAAAAAATAAATTAATTTTTATAATAAAAAATAACATACATAAAAAATATTATACTATATCAAATTGTGAAATAATTCTTAAAAACTTATACTAATAACTCAGCTGCACGTTCTCCATGTACCAACTTCCCCTCACCCCTACACAAAAATAATTGTAATTCTACCCAGAACAAACCTTTACCGACCACCCAATCCCATTCCTCCACGTCACTCCTCTCCCCTCCAATAAAAGCCCCTACCTCACCAACCATCACCCTCAATTCCCCTCTCAATCTCCCCACTCCACTCACCTCCACCCTCTCCGCCGCCTCCCCTTTCACCGGAGAACACACCCAAAACAACAACAACAATTCCAAAGATACATAGATTTACAATAATAATAATATCAATATGGTTGTGGATTACTACGATATCTTGAAGGTGACCCCATCGGCGTCCGACGAGGAGCTGAGGAGATCGTACAAGAGGCTGGCGATGAAGTGGCACCCGGACAAGAACCCGGCCTCGTCGCGTCCCTTGGCCGAGACCAAGTTCAAGCAGATCTGTGAGGCGTACGATGTGTTAAGCGATCCTAAGAAACGGCAGATCTATGACAGGTATGGAGAAGACGGGCTCAGGTTTGCTGGTGGGGGCGGTGTGGGGTTCGAGGAGGTGGCGGAGACGGCGGCGGAGAGGAGGTGGGAGGAT
>JAOVYX010002555.1:0-11688 GCA_035668315.1 Drosera spatulata
ATGCAATTTAGACAATTTAAAGGGAATAAAAACAAACGTTTAGAATAACAAAATGATGTGTGATTTCATACACATCACCAACCCCTTCTGTAACAAAAAATTGGTCAACAACAACAGCAGCAACAAAAGGAGCTCCTCAAATCATAACTACAACAAAAAAGACAGAGATTGATGCATCCTTACAAAGAGCATTTTTAATTGACACAAGGATCACTCGACATATGGTCAAAACTAGAGAAATGCTTAGCTACAGTGAAAGGGAGGCCCTGCTGGTTCAGTTGAGGAAGGAAAACAAACTTCCACCAAAAAGAAGAAGAACTCTTGCAGCTAAGAGGCCAAAGCTCATCACCTCTGGCCCTACTATCAGGTATTGAATAAATCACGATGGAAGAAAAACAGAACTGGGCATAGTGTACTAGTTGAACGATTATGAGATGGAACAACTGGCATAAATCCAGAGGAAAGAAGCTATCAAGAAGAAAAGGCCTGATGTGGCCTATATTCTCTTCAATGGAACACTGGAGATCAAGAAATATACGGACTATTGAGTTTGTGCACACCAAGGAAGTAAAAGGAGAGATCAAGAGATTGATAGATAAGCATGTCAAAATGGCCACCATGGAGATCTATAACTATCTCTCCAGGCCAACAACAGGCAGACCGCCCTCTCCAATAGATGATGATAACAACATCTATAACTATCATCTCCAATGATAGGCCAGCTACAGATGATGCAGATGATGAGGACGTCATTATTGATGAAGTGCCTAAGGAAAATGCTATTCAATAGGAACAGTAGACTGAAGAGAGGCCCTGGCAGCCGAGGAACTAGCTTCAACAACGGATGATGTCACCATAGATCTAAAGGAGACAATGGTTGAGGACCAAGCCACTAAAGAGTCTACAGACGGTGTAGCAGAGGAGACTACAGTCGAGAAACAAATACGAAAAAATACGGTATTAATACAAATATATCGTATTTATACGAAAATGACCTAAACCTAATTTTGGCATTTATTTTTCTTTATGTAAATTTTTATCCCACATAAATTAAATTAATTATTCACTAATTATCCATTCAAACTATTTCAATTGATTTAGTTTCCTATTAATATAAGCTCTCTTCTTCTTGATAATTTCTTACAAATACAAAACAAAATACTCCTTACCATGCACGATTAGAGTCAAGCAAGAGAAGAAAAGAAGGAAAAGTTTGAGAAGAAGAAAAAAAGGTAGGTGGTAAGACGAGTACGACGTGGTTCCTTCACCGTTATTAAAAGAAGGTGATCATCTTGATGAGAAATTTTGTGAAAAATTATACACTCTTTGATAAATTTTGATATTAATATATGTTGAATTCTCACATATCTAATTTTTAATGAAGTTAATAAATCATGATCCAAATAACTTATCCAAAAGATACTGAAGCAGCTCATCAATCCGAAGAGATAATAATCATTGAAGTTGAAGGATCCCAAGGAACGCATGAAACTGAAACCACCCCTTCTGTATCTAAGCAAGCTCAAGAGGCAACCTTTGATGGCATGACAACTACAAAGCTTGTAGACCATCTACTAGGAGACACTCCTATCTCCCAAGGAGCACAACGCTCATAACAAACAACTGGACAAGCCATTTCTCCTCTAAACATAGCGTCCACTTCAATGTCCACATTTGGACGCCCTCACTCGACTGCAGACCCTCATTCAGTATGCTTTCCATATGCTTTGCTATATGGATCCATCTCTAATGTACCAATGGCTCCTAGGACTGCTACAAGGAGACTCAAGGAAGCCTTTGTGGAGGCTAAGCTATCCAAGTCCCCTCCCCAGACAAAGATTATAGCTGGATGTGATGTGTGCATAAACACACATTGTTTCTTTATTCTAAATGTTTATTTTATTCCTCTTGTATTGTCTATTTTATATTTTTAGCATCTTTTTATCTTGGAATGTTGGTACTACTACGTTTTTATGTTTTTGACAGATTGACGCAAAGTTTGGAGCAAAAATGAAAAAGGATGTAGAAAATGGCCTAACTCATGAGCTCAAAAGCTGAAATTTCATATTTATCATCGTTTCACGTGCTTCGAGAGTTAATACAGTAAAGTTTCATATCGATAAGCTAGATTAGCATGTTTAGATATGATGTATAAGTTTCTAAAATTTTTGGACGTCATTTAGTATTTTTTGTGTTAGTTTCAAGGTCTTACAGCACACAATCGCGGTCACTACAGCTGGTCGCGGGCTGGCCACACTGTTCACAGGCATAACCGCCCTATGTCGCGGGCGCGGCATGGTCAATTCAGCAAAATTATTTTTTTCTTATGTGTCGTGGGCGTGATTTCCTGGGTCGTGGCCGCGACGTTGTCCCTGATGCAAAACACCTGTTTTCAGATGTCGGATCGATCTGGTTTTGACCTAATCCTATAAATACGTGCCCTAGGATTCTTTTAATCAACATACAGAAGGGAGAGAGCTCAAGAAAGGTGGAGACGACCAGAGGAGGTGAAGACCCAAAGAGGAGAAGCCTTGGAGGGTATTTCAAGGAGATTTGATTTGCAAATGCATTGTATAGCATAAGAGATAAGTTTAGGATGCGTTGAGCGCTATAAAATCTTCGTTCTCAGTTACTTTAACTCTGCAAAATGTTTGTTTTCATTGCTATGTTTCATTCCTTGCTTTGTTTGATGCATTTGTGTTAGTAGTTCATAAGTAGGGATGTGCTGATGAGTTTTGATGACCTTAGATCATGAGATAAAGCGTAAATGATTAATACGAGAGATGTTTAATGATGAATATGGTGTATGAAACCTGTTACAATTATCATATAATATATGTTTATTAGATTGATCACCTAATATACATAGTTTAAAGCTATAAATCTCGCTAAGTGGTTTTACTTAGTAGTAGATTGATATAATATGATTTAAGCTAATTGTCATATACAATCAATGGTTTCATATGCATGTAACATGATTAGTTTAAGCTAATTGCTATGATTGTTATGAATGGTAGTTCCATGTTATGATTCAACTCTTTTAATTAAATCATGTTTGAGCTAATTAAAACGGTTTTAGTCTATTGAGTTAGTCTAACTGTCAGAGCTAATTGGAAGTTAGAAGCTAGAGAACGTAGTGAGTTAAGCCAAAATTCATTACAGCCATTCCATGTTAATCACTACATCTAAAATTCAGAAACATCAATGATTGATCTAAGTGACTTAAAGTGATTCAACCATCGTCCCTATATTTCTCCCAACTTTAGTAAACCACTCTACATTCTAGCTCTATTTTATCTTTGTTTGATTAGTTAGTTTAGTTTTAGTTTATTCCTTTTAAACAATTTAAACCCCCCCCCCCCCACTAGTTCTATTTTTAATCTTATCCCCTTCCTTTGGATAGAAATTATTCCAAGTTATGTTTGGGTCGACATTTGCCATTCCCTGTGGGATCGATCCCTGCTTCCGTATCTACATTAGCATTTTTAGCATGGTAAAAACAAATTTGCACATTTTACGATGAACGTGAAAGTCGTCATAATTATAACCTTGGCTGGCTTTGCACCACTGGACTATATACAAACGATCCTTATCACCAGAGACTGAGTCAAATCCCTCTACTGCCGAGCACATACTCCAACAGCTCGAGCAAAATATAAACGACGTGCATGAGTGGAACAAGGATATATTTCATGACCTAATCAAGAATCTTTATCCACTTGTAGACGAGCTGGAGGCTGAAAAGCAAGAAAAGTACAAGCTGTTTGGAGACCTAAATAAAATGATGGACACATTTGGACAGAGACTTCTGAAGGAGATCAACATAAGTAATGCCACCAATCTACAACAATATAATATAAGTGCCTCATCCCTTAACAGGCTCAAGAGCTCTCAAACTGCTAAAGTTTATACTCTCCAAGCAATGCTCAAGGTCTCACTAAACCAACTCCAACAGCACATCCAAAATAATGTAAAGCGCATCACTCTGTTGTAAAACAAAGTCCAAGTTGAGATCAACCGAGCAACTGCACCATAGGCCACTATTGTCCTTGAACTACAAGTTCTCAAGCAAGCAGTCGAGGCTCTGACTGCTACAATCAAGGCTTAGCAATCTCCTCATGATGATAACAAAAAGGTGGAGAAGGATGCAAAGGACAAGGATGTTGACAGAGAGAAGGATGCAGAAAGGAAGAGAAAACATACGAACGAGTTATCTACAGCACAGAGGGAGGAAGTATGAAGAAGAGAAAGACTTTCAGGGAACCCTCACGACCTCAGAGAGAGGACATGAGTAGCAAAGGAAAAAAAAAAAAAAAAAGGGTAGACATGGAGAATACAAGAAAAGGAGCAGGTCAAGGGAGTATCATCATAGAGGCAGGGATGACAGATCTCAATCACAAAGGCATGATATGGGTCACGGAGTGAACCAGTCCAAGCGCAGCAAAGGAGAAGGGCATGGAGATTACATGGGATATAGAGGATATAGGTAACTTTCTTTGATATGTAACGCCCTGTAATCTTTATTTAAATTTTGCTCTGAACCTTGTTGTGTCAAGAAACTCTTTCAAAACAATGTATTGGATAGTTTTTATTAAGTAGTAGTTAGTTTGCTATTTTAAAAAAATTTTGAAGTTTTGCTATCATCAATTTAGGGGGAGATTGGTAGGAATATTCGATCCCTCAAGTTGATAGAAATTGATGGACAAAACTTTAGATTAGTACTTATTCATGGTTAATTAATTAGGTTGAGAACAAGGATAGTTAGATGCAATCTAGAAAGCACGCAGCAGAGCAGCATACGATCACAGTTATAGGGCCAATGTGGATCAACTAGATGCAGTCTACATCAGAGAGTTCTAGATAAGTAATTAGGATGAATATGGGCAGCAAAAGATCATATATCTATCAGGATCTAGGATTAAAGTCTCAAGATCAAGGCCATGTAATAATGTAGCAGATTGGGCAGTAGAGGCAGACGCGTAGCAGACTGGGGAATGTAGCGGAGCTGGTTGGTGAATAAAAGGACATTTGAGAAACGGTCACATCGAAGATTTGAGGTTTGAAATACCAAATGACGTTGAAGACTGTTGTGAGGGAACCTGTCAACGTCATTAAGGCATAGAACAGGGGACAAATAGATAGTTGTCAATATCAAATGATACAGTCATAAGTTCTAATCCTTTGAGCCCTATAAAAGGGGATTCTCTACACTCTGAGAAGGTTGATGACGCTTGTGAGATTCATTTGCTTGCTGAAAATACTCTCAAGGTTGTTGTGCTATCGTTGTCAGGATTTAGGTTGAAGATTTGAAGAAAGGAGTTCACTAGTTTGCCTCAAGAACACAAAGCTGCAGTAGAGTCCTCAAGTGATGTGTGCAAAGTTCTAAATTCTTACCTTAACGAGTTATAAACTTACAAGGGATTTCTTTGTAAGCCAAAAATAAAGAGATAGTGAACTCACCTCTTGCCTTGAGTATACTGGTCACCAAGAGAAGAGTAGATAAGGCTTCGTTGATCATTTGACAACGATTGTCTGAACCAATATAAATCATTTTGTCCTCTACTGTTTTGTATTTCTTGTATTAGAACTGTTAGAATATAAACTGGACACAAAGAGATAAAGTCCAAGGGACTCAAGTCTCGGGCTGCAGATTAGATCCACAAGTCTATAGTAGACTCAATACATACTAGCCAAGACAATGTTACAGTTAGTTAGCAAAAAGAAGTTTTCTCGCCTATGCCCTGGCCTATGCCGGACCCGTTCTTGACTATAGACTGCTTTCCTGACGATGAGGAATTTGAAGAGTACGAATTTGAGTTCTTTTTTTTGAGTTATTTTTAAGTAAACAAATGGTTTTTTTTAGAGTAAACAGGCGAAAAAGATTCAATTTTGTCTTTAAAAAATAGAAAATAAAAAACCAATCTAAATAAAAAATAAAAAAAATAGGTGCCTTTGATTCTTTGTTTCTCTAAAAAAGCAACTTTTAGCTTTATATTATAAAAAATAGAAAAAAAAATTCATACGCCGGATGGGTGGGCGCGATAGTGCGAATTCGAGCTACAAGGTAGAGTAATATGGATTATTTATTCATGTGAAATAGCCTATTCACCTCCCTCTAAGGTTTCTATGTAACTCTAAGAATGACACATGTCCATATTGAGAATAATTCCTCCACCACAACATATTGGACAAAAATATTTCAAGAGAATTTATATAGGTGTTGCACTATTCCATTTTTTTTGTCAATTGATTTTGAGTTGAAAACTGATTTGATAAGATAGATGGGAGACAAGTGTCGCTCACCAGCATAGTTATTTATGACTCGTTTGTCTCATAATGTTTGATCAGTGATGGCAATCAATCAAACATTGTTGTATGCAGACGATATCGTGTAATATCAATCTTATTATAAGTTGTACACTTTGCGATGATAAGTGGATGATGGAATATTATTTGATGTGTGAACGAAAGTCATCAATTTTAGTGTTGTAAAAACTATGGGATGAAAAAAGTATGTACTAAGTGAATAACGTGGTTTTGTGTTCATGTCCATAAATGATTGATAGGTTTCGACCGATGAGAGATAGGATTATTGATCAAGGCTTTTTTTAGCGAATACTTATATCTTAGTCAAGATGTTGCAAGTAGCTCCCTTCCTAACCGTGAGGTCAAGGTTCGAAACCTGAGGGTATAGCCTCTATGTAAAAATAGGGATAAGGTTTACATATATTACCAACTCTTACAGGATGCGCTCCACACACCCTGCACAGGATGGAATTGTGCGGATACTTTTTTCTTTTTCTTTTTCTTTAGTCTTGACCATGCAAATTATGATGGAATAGTTTATTTTGATACAATAAGGGTGATGTTGATGTTGAAGATCAATATCATCTTTTCTGCTCATGTGAGATTTGTAGAGAGGCACTAAAAAAGATCTCGACTGAGATGAAAATAGGGCATTACAGAGCTGGTACAGGGGAAAGCTGGGTTTGTAAAGTTACCAGTTGCAAAACCAAGGGGGGACATAATTAATGGTGGCATAGATGTCTACAAGACAAGGAAAGCTAGGAATACTCGAGTATTTCGTCTTGTGCCTTTCTAACCTGCTGATATTTTGAATAGGATATTACCTGCTTAAATGTTTATTCCTGATGTACTGTAATGAGCTGAGATGTTCTGTTTTGTTAGGTGTATTGAGCTCTGGCATGTAATGTAAACCTGATCATGTACAGGGATACCTCATTTAAGTAATGAAATTTTGCCATATCTGACATAAAAGTCTCTATAAAAGTATTTTGATTAAATTTAGTACTAATATGGGAGATCCAGCCTTTCAAAAAAGAAGAAGAAGAAGATATTCAAATATAACATAATCATATTTAGTCATGGGTGTTGATCCACAGCCAACGCTGACTGTGTAAGCTTAGATAGCCAACAAATGCGAGCCGTCCGTTTGAGAAATGGACGGCTGGATTAAAACAAGAAACATCTCTATCAGTGAAAAATATCACTGGATGCTGTTAATATTTTTAACAGCTGACAAAAAAAGATATAATTACCAAATTAACCCTCCATAATAATTTATACTGGATGGACTCTTATTGTTTTTTAAAGCCAAAGGGACTGTCTGTTATTTCTACTAGATGAACATCCACAGTAAAGTATTGCAGATGAAATCAGTTCAGGAATAAGCCATCCGTAGTAAAGTATAGCAAAAACACTTACAAAACAGAACACAGAATAGCTGAATTGTTCTCAATCTCCCTGAATACATTCCTGGACTAAACAACAAACAAAACAAAAATGATGCAAACAACATCTCAACAAAAAACATCAAACATCTATTATAGAATCATCTAGACATTCCTCATACATTTGCATTTGATGACTGTCCTTGTTGTCGAGGCATCTCTCGAGTCTTACAAGTCAACAACTCATAAACAATCATATATCTACAATTATCGGCATCCTCGATTTTCCATATTGAATTCGTCATTTTGATCCTTTCCATATATCTACAATTATCGGTATCCTCACACATAGGATAGAGGAGATGCATAGTCCATTTTCCCAGATTAAATGCGTACAAGATGAAGTGTGAGTTGATGCACATCGGAATCATCACAAGCGAAGCACTATGGATAGGAATTTGACCTTTGCTTCTCACATATGTGAAATGACCGTATCGAATGGTGATTGTATCTTTAGGGACCTCGAGGAGCGGCATGGTTTTTTTTTCTTTTTTTGTAGCTTTTGTGCAAACCAATCGCCTAAATCCCTTAAGCACATTTCCGCATAATGATAACTCACAACATAGACCCCATTCCTTTGGCAAGAAGGGCTCGAAACCATTAGCCTAGCATATACGTCAACCACCTCATCGAATAAACACTTACTAGGAGCAAGTGATTTCAACGCACATTGCCTCAAGTAATACATTCCCCTGCTTTGCTCTAAAGTAACTACAAAATCAGAATCGATAGATGATGGAGCATAGAATATGTCATGCATTACCTATGCCATCTTTACGGGAGCAATCTTCTTCATTGGATGGCCCTCAGGACCACGATATATTAGCATCGGGCCAACAACAGCAGAAGCAATAGAAGTAGGGGCTGGAGAAACTGTTATTAGCTCTCCTAGGGATGTTGCCAGTGCTAGGGACTTAGTAATCATCGAAAGCAAGGGATCCTCGGGGAATGACATAGGCTGGGGAATCGAATACTCAGCCTTGTATGTCCAATCTGTAGTATCGAGATGTTGCCGGTGCTAGGGACTTAGTAATCATCGAAAGCAGGGGATCCTCGGGGAATAACATAGGCTGGGGAATTGAATACTCAGCCTTGTATGCCCAATCTATATTATGTCCTGCATTACCTATGCCATCTTTACGGGAGCAATCTTCTTCATTGGATGGCCCTCAGGGCCACGATATACGAGCATCGGGCCAACAGTAGCAGAAACAATTGGAGCAGGGGCTAGAGAAACTGTTATTAGCTCTCATAGGGATGTTGTCGGTGCTAGGGACTAAGTAATCATCGAAAGCAGGGGATCCTCGGGGAATGACATAGGTTGGGGAATTGAGTACTCAATCTTGTATGCCTAATCTTCTCCATTGGATGGCCCTCAGGGCCACGATATACGAGCATAGGGCCAATAGCAGCAGAAGCAATAAGAGTAGGGGCTGGAGAAACTGTTATTAGCTCTCCTAGGGTTGTTACCGGTGCTAAGGACTTAGTAATCATCGAAACCAGGGGATCCTCGGGGAATGACATAGGCTGGGGTATTGAATACTCAGCCTTGTATGCCCAATCTGTAGTATCCGTGGGATTGGTCCAAAAAATAGGCTCATCGCTCCCAAAGGCCTGACTGTGAGATGGCTCTTGTTGCACTGTGATAGATGTGAGCCGGCTCTGAGTACGATAACTCTGCGTATGGGGCATGCTCTGGCCAACATCGTTATGTCCTGCCTCCATTCTCTTCCTCCCAAGAATTGAGGCCATAAAAGCCTCGTACTACGCATACATCGGTGGAAGTAGAGCCGCAATATGCTTAGGATGGGCGATCTCTGCATCCCTAATGTTGTCGATGAAGTGTCTATGGCTCGCAATCTAAAATTAGATTAAAATTAAATTTTTAATTAAGCCCAATAATAATTAAAATATGCTAATGATTTTAATTAAGGAAAATAGAATTATAAAATTATGCTTACGATGGAAAGAGCCTAGTACTGGTCAAATAAGAAACGAGGCTCGTACGTTGTATCGAGTTGGGGTTTGGAGGATGAATACGCAATCGAGTTATGCGTCTGTACCATGAAAAATAATCCTCGATGGATAAGACCTCTATCGTAGATGAAACAATATCATCGAATGACGCTTGTCAAGCGTCCCAAATTATCAAGTGGTTAGATCATAGTGCCTTAGCATCCACTTGCCTAAACTTATCCCTCGGATCTATAAAGAGCGGCTGCCTCAGTGCCTTTATATCCACCGGAGAGCTAGGAATGCTTTAAAAACATTCATAGAATTTTGCATGACCCTATCTGGCATATGATACTCCACGATCGGTCCATGTATGAGCGGAGTATAGGCTATTCCAGCTACGACGTTTTCAACCATGAAGATGTCTTTGTCAAGCAAATAGTCGAACTGTGTATATGGCCTCCAAGTGAACTCAGTGTTTTGCATTACATAAAGAGACTATTAGGTTTTATTTGAAACAAAGTATTTGAAGTATTAGGTGAACCAAAAAACATTTTTGCAGTGGAATATACCTGTATCCTATCGAACTCCCCTCGAGAAAATACAAGATGGTGATGTGGGCTTTTTCCTTCATGGCTGCCTCTTTGGCATCTTCTCTCCATCCTTTTTCACGATCTTCTCGGACTATCACCGGTTGACCCACGGCAACTCCTTTGTTTTGCGAAGTGGAATAGGTCGTCCGATGAAAATTCGCTCATATGACCACATCTACGTGAAAATAAGAGAATTTAAGAGATTTTCAATCAAATAAGAGATTTTCAATCACACTATGAACATAAAAGAATTTAATGTAAAATGTGTTCCACTAATTTGAACCTGCAACAATGTCAAGCATCCCGGAACAGAAGCGCAAGTCCGGGCGAGGCGAAATGCAATGCCCGGTATAAATGTGCCAAAACTGCTGCCCTCCACGCCCAACTCACTATCTCATTCATGTCGGATATGACCAAAGATAACTATGATGGGCAGTGATGTGTATGAAAACACACATCATTTCTTTATTCTAAATGTTTGTTTTATTCTTTTTGTATTGTCTATTTTATGTTTCAAGCATCTTTTTGTCTTGAAATATTGGTACTGCTGTATTTTCATGTTTTTGCCAGATTGGAGTGAAGTTAAGAGCAAAAATGAAAAAGAACGAAGAAAATAGCAAGTCATGAGCTCAAAAAACTGGATTTCACGATTCATCGTCATTTCATATGCTTTGAGAGTTTATATGATGATGTTTCACAACATTTAGCTAGATTAGCATGTTTAGATATGGTGTATAATATTTTAGAATTTTTGGACTTCGTTTGGTATTTTTAGTTTTAGTTCTAAGACAACAGTGCACCTGTCGCGTGCACGACAGGCATGTCGCGTGCACGACAGGCATGTCGCGTGCACGACAGGCATGTCGCGGGCAATCCTGGTGTCTCGGGTACGACAGCCAAGCGTCGCGGGCACGATGGTATTATTTTAGCAGATTTCTAAATTTTAATCTGTTGCAGACGCGACAGGCATGGTCGTGGCCGCGACGTGGCTCCTGATGCAAAATAATAAGTTTTAGCCGTCGGACCAATCTGGTTGCAAGCCCTCGCCTATAAATACGTCTCCTAGGGTTGTTCTAAGCATAATACAGAGGAGGAAAACACTCGGGGATGGCAGAGGCAATCAATGGAGCGAGTGACGCAAGAAGGACGAGCCTAGGAGGTAATTTCAAAGAGATTTTGATCCGCAACGCATAGGAACCTGTTGGACATTAGTTTGGACGCTACGCGCACTGTAAATCACTTGTTCTCAGTTTGTCAAACTTAGCAGAATGATTTTTTACATTGCTTTGTCCAATTCCATGCTTTATTCAATGTTTATGTGTGAGTAGTTCATTAGTAGGGATGTGTTGATTAGTTTTGAAGACCTTAGATCATGAGATGTTGAGTATTTA
>JAOVYX010002556.1:0-11688 GCA_035668315.1 Drosera spatulata
CTTCAATTTCCTCTCCAAAGCTCGTCTTTCTTGCGTCTCTCGCCCTCTTGATCGCCTCTGCCTCCCTGAGCATTTCCTCCTCTATTCTATGCTTAGAATAACCCTATGAGACGTATTTTTAGGCGAGGGCTTGCAACCAGATCGATCCGACGGCTGAAACTCATTATTTTGCATCTGGAGATACGTCATGGCCACGACCATGCCTGTCGCGGCCGCAACAGATTAAAATATGGAAATGTGCTGAAATACCACCGTCATGCCTGCGACAAATGGGCGTCGCGCCCGCAACACAGTGGTCGTGCCCATGACAGATATGCAGTAAACCTTAAAACCAAAACTAAAAATACTAAACGACGTCTAAAAATTCTAGAAACTTATGCATGACATCTAGACATGCTAATCTAGCTAAACGTTGCAAAACATCACCGTATAAACTCTCGAAGCATGTGAAATGACGATGAATCATGAAATGCAGCTTTTTGAGTTCATGACTTGCCATTTTCTTCATCCTTCTTCATTTTTGATCCAAACTTCACGCCAATCTGCCAAAACATGAAAGCACAGCAGTACCAACATTCCAAGATAAAAAAACGCTAAAAATGTAATTTAGACAATACAAAAAAGGAATAAAACAAACATTTAGAATCAAGTAATGATGTGTGTTTTTATACACATCATAGTACTACAAGTGTAGTGGTCTGCACTGCTTCTCCAGTCTGTACTGTTTCTCCAGTCTATACGTCTATAGACTGGTCTTCCACTTCAATTGCTTTCCCCATGGCAGGTTCTTCTGATTCTTCAGATGATTGGAGTATCAGTTTCCTTTTTGGAGGCTTAGGAGCCTTTGGAATTATCTTCTTTTTGGGCTTCTCAGCCCTTTGCTGTACTACAGACAGTGCTGCAGACTTAGGTTGTGGTGTGGTGGTGCCATGGTTGTCTTCCTTACTTTTATCAATCCTGCTGGCAACCTACCAATTTTCTTGATGTCGATTTGTTTCGACACGATCCATGGTATTCCTTGAGAGTGAGACAGCTTCAACTTGTCCTTCAGAATGATGCTCAGTAGTCTGCCGTGGAGAGGCTGTCTGGCCTCTGCTGCACTGTCTATTTGATACATCATTAGGCTAGCCCAGTTCACCTGATGCTTCATCAAGATTGCACACATGATCTCCTGCTGATCTTGTGTGATTTAGTCCTTTGAATACTCCCTGGACATCATGGTTTTCTTGACTACGTCTGCAAGGAATTTGTGTTCCTTTGCCAAGAACTTCTTCATCGTCCTCATCCTTTCTTTCTGATATTCGGTTCCAAGCATCGTGACCCGTCCATCTATGATGACGCTTGGGGGCATCACCCTTAAGCCATCATTGTGCAGTCTGAAGATACGAGCTATATCGTTCACAGTGATTGAATCACTATCTCCTTGTGAGTATAACTAATTTCTTGGCGATTCCTCAAAATCTTAGCCTTTTCAATCAGATTCAAGACTTCATCGTCAAAGATGTGGCTAGTCTTCTTGCACAGATACATCAATCCCGCTTCCTAGATGCATTCTGAGACTTCTCTAACTTCGTCGGATTCGTGCACCAAGGTTTTGAAAAAAACGACCATACCTGTTTTCAAGTCTTTTCTTGCTGGGCTCATTTGTTGCTTTGATGATTTGAAGGGTGTTGAGGAGGTGGGTTTGTCGGCCATATTTGTTCAAGAAGTTTGATTTTTCAAAGGTTTTCAGAGAAGAAATTGAATGGAGAGTATGAGAGCGAATGGAGAGAAAAGAGAGTTAGGATTTTGTTCTCTTAGAGAGAAAGAGAAAAAGAATCATAAAGTGAATTCTGTAACAAATCTTTCACCTGTTATAGTTACTGTGCAATTTTTACCGTTGAGAAATAAAAGGTAACTATTACACAGTTTCCTAAAATTTTTTTGCCCTTTGCGAGAATCAAGGAGATAATTATGAAAAGATTTCGTTCCAAAAATATGAGTAGTAGAGTGACACCTGTCTCTAGTCTGCATGGCTTGTGTAGTAGAGCAGTAGAGAAAAGTCACTCGTCTGCATCACTTGAAAAACACTAAGTGCGTTTCAAGTAGTCTGCTCGTCTGCATCAATACTTGCAGTAGAGTAGTAGAGCAAAGTTGCTCATCTGCACCTTTTGAAATCATTAAACCCATTTTAAAATTCCTGTTTGTCTACATGTACACTTGCAGTAGAGCAGTATACATGGCCTTTTTACTCATTTATATCTATCATGTCCAGCTCTCCTCTTAACATGATTAATTTATTTTCATCTAAGGGTTTTGTAAAAATGTCTGCAATTTGTTTTTCTATTGGAATATATTTCAACTTAATATGATCTTTCTGCACATGATCTCTGATAAAATGATATCTGACATCAATGTGCTTGGTTCTCGAATGAAAAATAGGATTTTCAGAAATAGCCATTGCAGACGTGTTGTCACAAAATATATTTGTTTTAGAAAAAATTAACCCATAGTCTACAAGCTGAGATCTCATCTAAAGTACCTGTGTAGCACAGCTTCCTGTAGCTATGTATTCTACTTCTGCAGTAGAGGTTGAGATAGTGGTCTGCTTCTTACTGAACCAAGAAATCAACCTTGCACCTCAAAATTGGCATGTATCACTTGTGCTTTTCCTGTCAACCCTGCAACCTGCAAAATCTGCATTTGAATAACCAGCTAGTACAAAATCTGAATCCTCTGGATACCATATACCTAGATTAAGAGTTCCTTTGAGATATCTCAAGATTCTCTTAACTGCAATATAGTGGGACTCCTTAGGATCAGATTGATACCTGGCACAAACGTAGACTGAGTACTGGATGTCTGGCCTACTTGCAGTAAGGTAAAGTAAGATCCTATTATACCTCTATATAGTGCTTGATCCATACTTTTACCTTTTTCATCTTTGTCAATTTTAGCAGTAGAGCTCATGGGGGTTTTCATTGGAGTTGAGTTTTCTAGGCCAAACTTTTTAATTACATTTGTTAAGTATTTTGATTAATTTATAAATATTCATTTACTCAACTGTTTCACTTGTAGACCTAGAAAGTATTTTAGTTCACCCATGAGACTCATTTGAAATTTGGATTTTATTAGTGTAGCAAACCTTTCGCATAGTTTGTTGTTAGTGCAACCAAAGATGATGTCATCTACGTATATTTGTACTAATGTGTGTGCTCCTTATGTTTCTTAAGAAACAATGTGGTATCTACCTTTACTCTTTGAAAGTCATTATCAGCAAGAAAGATAGAAAGAGTTTCATACCATGCTCTTGGAGCTTGTTATAAGTCATAAAGGGCTTTGTCTAACCTGTAGACATAATTTGGATGTTCAAAGTCTTCAAATCCAGGAGGTTGCTCGACATAAACTTCCTCCTGTAGCTTTCCATTTTGGAAAGCGCTTTTGACATCCATTTGGAAGACTTTGAAGTCTTCATATGCAACATATTCTTGGAGCATTCTTATGGCTTCTAATCTTGCAACTGGGGCATAGGTCTCATCAAAGTCGATCCCTTCTTCCTGAGAGTATCCTTTGGCCACCAATCTAGCCATGTTTCTGATGATTATTCCATTTTCATCAGATTTGTTCCTGAAGACCCACTTGCAGCCAACAACTGGATAGTTCTTTGGTCTTAGCACAAGATACCATACTTGATTTCTTTTGAACTCATGTAGTTCTTCTTGCATGGCATCTATCCAGTTAGGATCACTGAGAGCTTGATTAATTGTTTTAGGCTCAATTACAGAAATGAAGCAAACAGACAGGCATTCCTTTGTGGTTACCTTCCTCGTCTACACTGGAGCATCCTTGTCCCCTATTATGTCTCTCTCAATGTGTGCCTTGATCCATCTGCCTTTGTCCTCATGCTGGTCAATGGCAGTTTCTTCCAGTTTTTGATCTGCTGCATCTTGTTGTGGGTTTGCTATATCTACTTTGTCTTCAGGGACTGCAGACGACTCTGCCTTTACTACAAGGGTCATTTTCCTTCTCTGCATCTTGTTCATCATCTATACATGCACATTCCTCATCAAGAACATCAAAAGTACGTATAGATGACTCAGATTCATCAACAGAAACATGAACTGACTCTTCTATAGTTTGTGTTTCCTTGTTGAATACTCTGAAGGCTTTACTGCATGTGGAATATCCTAGAAATATTTCTTTATTTTGTCTTAGGGCCAAATTTCCCTAAGTGCAGTTTATCATTATTGCGAACATAATATTTACACCCAAATGCATGAAACTACTTAACGGTTGGTGTCTTTCCTTTTCATATTTCGTATGATGTTTTGTTATGTTATTTAATAATGAAGCATCTATTTTGCACATAACAAGCAGTGTTTTTTGCTTCAGCCCAGAAGCTCTTTGAAAGGTCAGCATCAGAGAGCATTGTTCGAGCTGCCTCAATGAGGGTTCTGTTTTTCCTGTCTGCAACTCCATTTTGTTGTGGTGTTCTAGGTGCAGAAAAGTTATGCTTAATACCATGATCATCAGAGTATTTGCCAACATCTGATTGATCAAACTCTGTGCCATGATCACTCCTAATTGTTACCACATCTAAACCCTTTTTCATTTCGTACTTGCCTAAGGAACCTCATTACCAGACTACAAGTTTTGCTTTTCTTGTGCAGGAAGATTACCCAAGTATATCTCGAGTAATCATCTATAATTACTAGTGTGTATTTCTTCCTACTCAAGCTCTCTACATCTACTGGTCTAAACAGGTCCATGTGCAGTAGTTCGAGAACTCTTGTGGTCTCTGTTTGGTTAACAGGTTTGAAACTTGCTTTAGTCTGCTTTCCTTCTTGACAAAGTCTACATAATTTATTCTTCCTGAACTTAACTTGAGGAAGACCTCTTACTAAGTTGCCTGACGATAATTTCGTCATTGTTTTGAAGTTTAGATGTGCTAGCCTCTTATGCCATAGCGAGTTTGTGTCGTCTGCATCCTTAATGTAGAAACATGTGACTGGTGCAGACAGTGATAAGTTAAAGTCTACTGCATAGATATTTCCTAATCTATGATCTTTCAGCTTGACTTCCTTGGACTCTTTATCTATGACTCTACATGTGTCATTAGTAAAACCCACTTAATAGTTCTTATCACACAATTGGCTAATGAAAAGTAAATTATGTTCAAGCCCTTTAACATAAGCAACATTCCTAAAGAATAAGGAACATGTACCAAGGGTTCCATAACCCTTAGTTTTACTTGCTTTGCCCCCACCAAACACTACCAAGGGACCTTCTTCTTTTCTATAATCTTGCAATATTCTCTTGTTCCCTGTCATGTGCCCGAAGGAACCACTATCCAGATACCATCCTTGATCCTGTATTTCCTACAATCAAATATGCAGAATTTGTACATGATACCCATGATCATGGGTCCTTATTTATTAGTCTTAGGTATCAACACTCGAATAAGTTTCTTGTGTGGTACCCCACACCGAAAGGCTTTGTGTTCAGGCTTATAACAATTACAGCAGTAGACCTTTGGTTTAACCTTAGATCGTCTGCTTGGATGTTGCCATCCACGCTGCTGCATACTACACATAAAGCAGTGCTGTTTGTACGGTCTCTTTGGAACATGAAGAGAACCCCGATTTCATACAGAGTAATTCGGTGCAAATTGAGATTTCCCAAATCTCCTCTCAGCTGGATAACGAGTTATGTACTCATTTCTTTTAACAGTATGCACGCGAGGGGGTTTCTTGACTTCTTTTGCTACATTAGCAGAAGTCTTGGGCTTCAAGGACTGTGTAACAAACACTTTTGTCTTGTTTTTACCCTTTGTAGTAGAGTAATCCCTCCTTTGCATAGGCTTTACAAACGGGTCCTTACTAGTCTGCATCCTGGTTGCAAATGTCTCACCCTTCTGCAAGACTTTGATAGAGACATTCTTTGTCCCCTTGATGCTGGCTGCAGACGAGTTTGACTCATGTAAGTGAACCTTTTCATTCAGCCAACTCTTGTATCCAAGCCCAGACCTATCCCATGAATATTGTCCTGTGATCAAGTGCTTTTTGCAGATCCAGAGAGTTACCATTCCATGCATCCACTTAGGCTTGGAGCTCAGCATTTTTCTTGGTGAGTGAGTCCACCATCTCAGTGAGAAGTTTAACCTTCTCCTCTGATTCATTAAGTTTGTTGTCTACCACAATTAATTGACTTTTCAGGTCATTAAGTTTTTGATAGGCAAGATTATAATTCTCTCTGAGGTTTACAGTCAACTCAGTGTTTTTTTATTCTCTCTTGAGAGAGGAATAAAGGTTTATGAGGTCTCTTGAAGAGCCTCTTTTAGTTCCTCAAGTGAGGCATCAGAGTTTGAGAGGTCAACTACCTTCTTGCCGTCATCAGACCTGGCCATGAGACGCAGCTGAACATTTGAGATCGTTTCTTCTTCATCTGAGTCTGTGTCACTCCAAGTCTTTGTAGCATAGGCTCTTGTCTTCTCCTTCTTGTTGAAGGCTCCTTTTGAGTCCTTCTTCTTCTTGTGTACAGATGACTTCTGTGGTCGTCATCTGCACTGTGCAGTAAAGTGTCCAAGCTTGCCACAGTTATAGCAGACATCTCTGTCTGCTTCTTTAGTTTTGCTGGCACTTAGTTTCTTCATGTTCTTCTTCTTGAAGAGCTTTCTGAATTTCCTTCCCATAAGTGCCAGCTCTTCGGTTATGCTTTTGTCACTCTCACACGAGGTGCTGTAGCTTTCCTCGTCTGTCCTAGTCTTCAGGATTCTCTCCTAAGCTTTGAAGGCCAGTGTCTTTTTCTTGGCTTCATCTATCTGCCCCTTTTGCTCCACCTCCAGATTGTAGGTGTGCAGAACGCCACAGAGTTGTGCCAATGACATTTTGGCAAGGTCTCTAGACTCTCTAATGGCGGTTGTCTTCATCCCCCAGGCCTCCCCAAGAGATCTCATGAACTTAAGGTTCACCTCCTTGTTATCGAAGGTTTTTCCTAAAATTTTGAGATTATTGATGAGAACATTAAACCTTTCATAGAAGCTTGTAAGGTTCTCATCTATACTCATCAAGACCCAGTCGTACTGCTGCATGAGGACATCCTTCTTATTTTCGCGAATTTCATTTGTGTCCTCATTTCTCAACAGTAGTGCTTCGCATTCTTCCTTCGCTGTGGTGGTATGGACCACGATCTTGAACATATCGTCGTCCAGAGCCTTGTATATCTGATTCTTGGCTCTTCTGTCCACCAACACCAGATCCCAGTTGTCTCTCATCCACAAAGACTTAGGCTTGTCAACTCCTCTCGTGCAATCCCTTGGATCTGGCATTTTTGGAACATGAGGCCCATCTGTGATAATGTCATACATTCTTTTGTCAATAGAATCCAGATGAGCTAGTATTCCAAGCTTCCAATGGTTGAATTTGTCGAAAGAGCAGAAAGGTGGCTCTCCACTATTCGGACACTTCGGCAACTTTGGAGGAGCCGTGATTGAATCTTCACAAAAATAAACTGTTAGTCAGTTCTTTGTAGACTAATATAAAAATGTGACATTTTCTTCCCTATAACGGTTAAGTGTGGAAAGATAGGCTCTAGTCCCAAGTGAAAGTCCCAGAAATAACCTAGAGAGAAGGGGGTGTGAATAGGTTATCTCAAAAAATTTCCACGTGGTGCAGTAGAGCTATAGGCTATTCTGCACCATCTGAGTCTGCTACACCTTACAAAAGTTCTGCAGTTGAGACTCAAACTTAAAAAGTTTCTCTTTGGACTTTTAAGTTCTTTGCTAACAGTTCTAATAATGAAGATCAGTGCAGAAAAGTAAATGACACAGGATTTTTATACTGGTTCAGACATCTGTTACCAACAAGTAACAGAAGCTTAGTCCAGTCTTCCCTTGGTAATCAGTGTAGTCCAGTCTTCACTAGTTCCTGTTTCTGGCTTACAAGATAACCCCTTTATAACAAGATCCTACTTGCGAAAGGATGAAGAACTTAGATTTTTCAGTGCTTTGGTACAGTTGTTATTCTTCACTTGCAGACTAGTGAACCTTCTTCACAAATTCTGAATCTTCAATTTAGCTCACGCACAACGAGGCTTTTTCTTCGTTGAAAGCTTTGAAATGATGTTCACATTTTTCTCAGACTCGTCAACCTTGTTCTCTATGCTGTGAGTCACCTTTTATAGGCTCAGGGAACCAGAACCTACGACTATACTGTCTGATAGTGACAGCTCTGTCCTCTACTGCAGTAGACAGATCTGGCTTCACCTTTTCTGATCCGGGACATATCACCATTGCCTCACCTTCTCGTTTTGACCCCTTCCTTGTTCCTTTCCATTCTAGCACAACTTATACTGCACCCAGATTCATACACCAGGTCTATTGCACGCCTCTGCTGCACAGCCTCTACTGCATCCTCGTCTGCATGAGCTTTGTTGTACCGTCTACATATCCAGCCTTTCTACAACTTCACTTGCACCAAGTAGTGCAGCCAGTCTGCTGCAAATTAGCCCCCAATCAACAACTTCCAGACCTCATCTGCTAAGCCTGCTAGTGTAGCCTTGTCTGCACCAGCACTGCACTCAGTTTTCTGTAATTCAGCTTGCATACTTGCACTACAATGTGGCTCACTTCACATTGCTGCTGGAACTAGCCTTGAACATAGGAATGGTCCTAGATCCTGAGAACCCTGAGACACTTTTGCTGTTGTATGTAGTTGATCTTTGGTCTGTAATTTTTAGTCCCCTTTGTAGTTTGCATTCCCTCAGCCTGGTCTGCTGCACTCGTCTGCTGCACCTGGATGCACTCGTCTGCACACCCTGCTACACTCGTTTGCACAGCCTGCAGCCCCTAGTCTGCAACTATCTAATTAATAGTTACAGCCTAAGCATCTTTTACGTACATAATTTTTTCTTATGTTTTGTTCATCAATTTCTATACTAACGGAGGGATTGCATATTCCTATCAAAAGGCTCAAATTCCATATCTGTAAGAGTTTGTAAGCTCTCGTTGAAATAGGTTCCACAGTGCTCCATGGATAAGAGTGCTCCCACTTGGATCAACATCTTCACTACGATCATTGACGACATTAGGAGCTAATTTCCCAGCTTCGTCGATCGTTCCAGCAGTGACGTCTTTAATATCTAACTCATAGCGTTGAACATCTGTCGTCACTTCATGCCTTTACTAGGAATTCATCCTCGATGAATGTCACATCTCGCGTCCCAATCTCAATCAGTGTGCCATCTGATTGTTGGTATAACAACAGATATCCCTTCGAGTGCTCAGGATACCTGATAAATGTCCTTTGCGACCTCTCAGGTTCAGCTCTTAAACTTGAGCTGATGGAATCCGTACAAATTCTACAGACCCCATGGTCGCATATGGCCTAGACTAGGCCTACGTCCAGTCTACCTTTCATAAGGCGTATCAGGCAGTGACTTGCTCGGCACACGGTTTAGTATGTAGGCAGCAGTTAACAGTGCATCACCCCAAAAGGATAAGGGGAGATTCACTTGCGTCATCATACTCTTTACCATGTCTAGCAATGTACGATTCCTTCGCTTAGTAACACCATTTTGTTGCGGCATATGAGGAGTCGTTAAATGCCTACAGATCCCTTTTTCTTCACATAGCAGTCTAAATTACTCAGACAGGTATTCGTGTTCGCGATCAGTCTTATGAACCTTCACAGTTCTACCGAGCTGATTTTCAACCTCCTTTAGATAGCGTTGAAAACATCTCAAGGCCTCAAACTTGTGAGCAATCAAATAGACATGGCCATTTCGCAAAAAGTCATCTATAAATGTAATGAAATAATGTAATAACCCAAAAAATTTGTCGAATTTAAAAATATGTATTGGATTAAAAATATACGTACGAAGCGTATGTAACGAATGCTTAAATAAAATTTATGTACGATGAACGTTACATCGTTAAAGTTATTATGCATTTGAGACACAGGTTTAAGCCTGAAAATTTGAGATCATTGAATGAAATATTATTATGAAATATTTGGGATAATTAAATCGACAATGATTAATTATAGAGACGTTATGATCGCATGTTTATTTATAACGAACGAATCAACGTTATAATAATATAACGTAACGGTTTTTAGTCTTAGGAAGTTATATCGTTAAAAGGAACACGATATTGATGCTTTTGGTACAATTAAATCGACACGAGTTAATTAACAGAAGATTAATATTACGAAATTGAGATAAAAGTAGACTGACGAAAATATAATGAGGGACCAAATTTTTTAAACACACTTTCCCTCCACTTTCTTAATTCCCTTTCATCTCCACTCACCCCGCACCATGTCCCCCGCGCGCAACCACTCCACCCACACCCACCGCACCACCACTCGTCATCAACCACCAACACCACCAACACCACTAGCAAGCCATTAATAGCACAATCATTCTCATAAGCTGGAGAGAAAATTCGTAGCAAGGAAGAAGAGAGAAAGGAGCCGCGGCCTTCACGTTCTTCATGTTCTTCGCGCGCCGCCTTACGCCACCACCTACTCCGACAACCTCGTCGCTCCTCCATACTCTTGCCATGATCATCAACGCGTGAGGAAGACAACGTGTGAGGAAGGCAAGCCGCTGATCAGTCGCGATGAAGGATAGTTAGCCAGTGCATGCGCGCGGTCCTCCTTCAAGCGCACCTTGCCGCACTCACGTCGCCACCACCTTGGACATCGCTGCCACCTCTCCATGACCATTAGGGAATGCTTGATGTAGCTGGAACGATGCAGAGAAGATTAGCATGGCCGTGCGCAAGGATGTTATGCATAAACCGAGAAAACCATGAAATAACAACTTTTCGGCAAAACCAGAGATTCCGACGATATTTTTCGGCTACCAACATGTCCTGAGTGGTGGTGACAGGTAGATGGTGAAGGGAGTGAGGCTCGGGTGCCTTTGATTTCGAGATTTGGACGTAAACGAACCTTAAAAGCGCCTTAACGAGTTTTCCGGCCAACTTACGGTCAAGTTCCGGCCAAAGCCCGGCGGGCAGCGGTGAAAATGTTTGGCAGAGCAAGACGATGTGTTTTGATGACCTCGGGTGTAATGGGTGTCGAAGTTGGTATGTAAACGAGCTTTAAAACGGCTTAACGAAGCATTTCCGGCGACGTTCTGGCCGTTTTCCGGCCACATTCCGGCCACCGGCAGTGACAGCGGTGGGGACACGACCTTGAAGAAGGAAGGACAGCGGGACGATGACTTCGGGTGTCAAAGGTCCCAGGGTTTCTAAGGGATTCTTTAACCCTGAGTAAAATTAGGGTTAAACACGCTTCAAAGGTAACCTAACCCCTCTCGATCCAAATCAAGTTTATTATTTCATCAATATGCTGTGTTATGATGATTATGATGTAGAGGGTAACGACGGGAGGGCGATGATATGCTTATTTTCTTAATAGAGGCGTTGAGACGATAACGGAACTAGGGTTTCGATATTTTATGCATGGATGCATGCATTGGGTTAGAAGACAGCATCTAATGTTAATAATGACTTAAAAGGGGTCATGGACGTATTACTTTGAATATGTGTATGCTTAAGTGCGATATGAGGAATTATACTTAATTATGGAACTTATACGATAGACGAAACTAGGGTTTTGTTAGTATTTATGCATGGGAACATGCGAACGTAAAATAATGCTCATTATGATCCCTAAATGCCATGGATGAACTTTCGTTATA
>JAOVYX010002557.1:0-11687 GCA_035668315.1 Drosera spatulata
TACTCCGAGTCGGTCATTATCCTTGGAGTCGCTGCTTTTGAGTCAGGTCATGAACCCTAAATAAATACAAAAGAAAGAAATGACTCTTAAAAGCAATACAAAGCCATATAAGCAAATTTGAAACAATACTGTTTGATATGACGCCCATATTTTCCTATATATATAAAAATATTTTCGGGACTATCGATGGTTTCCATAGCCATTAGCGGAAGTTCCCTGTAATTGGGATTCATACACCTGAGATTGCCGAGGTTTATTAACTCACGGTTATATTTTTCAATTATAGGTATGTCCTTAACAGCACATGAAGGCTCTTAGTGTGAGCTTGCATGCATATAGATGATCTCACGTGCTTCAGATATTATAACGGATCAGAGGATCTATTTTGTTTAATGGAACATTCGACTTGCATTGCCTCTGCACAAATGTTGTAACTAAACAGATATTCGAAATTGTAAGCTATGAATGTGGCTATTGTTTTTTGTTTTCTTGACTTCTATACCTCTAAACTCATTCGGTTTATTTGGTCTTGTCACGGACTGCTTCCGTGACGGCATAACGCCACGTGTCTTCCGGTACGGAAATCCGAGGCGTTGCAGTCTTCCTAACAAAATTTGGGCATGATTGCTAGATTGATATAGTCCTTTATCAGTATTGAGCACATAAAAATCTACTGGAAACACAAGATCATTTACTTTAACCAAAACATCTTTAATAACACCCATAAGATGTGTTAAGGACTTATCTGCAAGCTGAATTGCAACCCCAGTTGGTTGCAATGGTCCTAAATTCAAAGAACTATAAATTGATAAAGGCATCACATTAATTGACGCACCTAAATCAAGCAAACGTCTAATTTCTGCACTCTCAATTGTGCAAGAAATCGTGAACATTTCATGGTCCTTTTGCTTCTCAGGGAGCTTCTTTTACAAGACAGCTGATGCATTCGTCCCTACCATAACTCGTTCGTGACCCTTTAGCTTCCTTTTATTAGTAAAAAGCTCTTTAAAAAAGTTTACATAACGAGATACTTGCTTTATTGTTTCCAACAATAAAATATTCACTTCAACCTTCTTGAATATTTCAAAATATCCTTTTCTACTTCCACCTTTTTATCCTTAACCAAATGGCTAGGAAAGGATGCATTTAGTACATGTTTGATCACAGTTTGGTCAGATTCATTTTTCTCAGTAAGTTGTAACTCATCATGATCTCCGTAATGTTCATGATCATGGTCATGACGAACCTCTAACTCAGCTTCAATTTTCTTTGACTTCTACTCTACTTCTTTCAACTCTATACCACTTCTAAGCATGACGGCATTAGCATTTTCTATGGGATTTAATGGTTGAGGAGGAAGTTGGCTTGATAATTGAGCTTTTAATTGATTCATTTAAGAGGTCAATCGACCTACTTTATTCTCAATATTTTGGATAAAAGAATCAGTTTGCTTTTGCATATTTGAAATAGAATCGGCTAGATCTCTAGTGGTCTTATCTAAGCCCTTTTGCAATTCCACTCGTGAATTGACCAACATCTTCGCCATATCCTCAAATGCCGCTCCACCTGAGTTGCTTTGATTATTCTCTTGAGGAGGAGGTTATCGAACCGTATAAAATCCAGGAGGATATTTCTGTTGTTTGTGTACGATAGGGACATTTTTTTGTCCTCCCTAACTGGAATTTGATCGATTCGTCCATGGTTGATCATAATTTGTTGCCCATTGGTTCTGTCTTATCTGACTTGGTGGGCTTGGGAACCCTACAGAATCGACTTGTTCTTCATAAGAGTTGGACAAGAATCAGTTGAATGTCCATAATTTAAACAGATATCACAATTTTTTACTTATTGAGGTTTATTATTTAAAGATTGACCTAATAAATCAATAATGGTATCTAATTTCTTATCGGATGTTGAACTTCCTCCAACACCTTCTCTTTCTAAAGCAGCCCTTGAACTAAAATCTTGAGAACTTCTAGTTGATGTCTCAATTAACTTTTTTGCTTCATCCGGGGTTTTTTCTGTTAAGGCTCCGCCACTTACGACGTTAATCATATGATGGTCTAATGATCGTAAGCCTTCATAAAAATAAAGAATTAGCAAGTTATCCACTATTTTGACGAGGACAGGTCGCACATAACCTCTTAAATCTCTCCTAATATTTGTGCATATCCTCATTGCTCTCCAGGTGAATACGAGATATCTGCTTACGGAGAGTAGCAGATTGAGATGATGGAAAATATTTTTGTAAAAATATTTGTTGCAATTCAGCCCGAGTATTAATAAATGCAAGGGTAAGTTCATATAACCAATCTTTAGCAAACCCTTGAACCAAGAAAGAAAAAGTATAAAGCGCAGTCATCTCTAGAGCCATACCATCTGGGTTCATTGATTTGCAGACAACATGTAGCTCTCTAATATGTCTATGTGGATCTTCTCCAGCAAGTTCATTAAACACTGGCAATCTATTGAGCAATCCAGAGCTCAATTAAAAGGTACTTCCACTTCGGGTAGCAAGATGCATAGAGGTTCAACCTTTATAAACGGAGCTGAGAGCTCTCGAAGAGTTTGATTGGCATTACTATTTACATTGTTGGGTGTATTATTCGATGCGGTAACTCCTATGTTTTCAACCATTTCTAACTAATAGAATAAAATAGGAAAAAATTATATTCGGTGTTGATTTTTGAAAATGAAGAAGATGAGTAGAATTTGAAAGACAACTTTTTTTTTTCAAAATCAAATAAACATTCAAAATTACGAATAAAAATAAATAATTTTCAAAAAAATAGTAGAGCTAAATAATGATCAAAATAACCTAAAATAATTTTTTTGACATCAAGTTTTCGTCCCCCGACAACGGCGTCAAAATTTGACACGTCTAACGTATGCTGTGCAAATTAGATATTAGAGTTCACCCACTCACATTCTAATTAAACTAATAATGTAGTGGTGGATGTAGGGATCGATCCACATGGATGGTTGCAATTAAGTATTAAGGTTGTACTAATCACTATGGAACTCTACTAAAATTATGAAAATTAAATTATATTGGGGGTTTATAAATATAAATTAATTAAGACAATCTAATTAACTAAATTAAACTAAAGCTATGTAACTAACTAGAGATATAGATTAAGTGTTTACCATTTAACTAACATGTAGGGAATTGATTCGAAATGAAGAAACGATGAAGAATCATGATCCGCTGATAACACAATGAAATTCAATGTCTAATACACCTTGATCCAATCTGTAGAGATGAGTGAAGAACAAATCCGGACTTTGACCATCACAAACCCCTACGAAAACCCTATAAAAGTACATCCTTATCTGATAAATAAGATGCATATTTATAGAAAAACATGAAACCCTAATAAAATCTAAGAAAAATCTATTAAAAAAAATACAAAAATATGGTATGATATTCGTCGTCACGATCGTGACAATCGTGGTCTTCAAAATCTGACATTCTGGCATAAAAGACCGTGTCACGGTCGTGACGGGGTGGTCACGGTCGTGACAGACTCCAAAACAACCGAAAACGACATTTTTTTGCATCGAACTTCGTGTTGATCAATTGTATACCTCATGTAATCCTTATATCATGATAAAACACTTCAAATAACATTGTTTTCATCTTCAAAATGGCCTTGAATCATCGTCTATCCATCGTTAAACTTTTATGATTCATCCACTCTCAAAATAACCTCAAACGTATCGGTTTAACTCAAAAACAGCTCTAAGCGTTCTCGAGCATCAATGTCATCATCTAATGCATATGAGCGTCACCAGAAATCCTGAAAATTATCTTCAAAGATTGTCAAATCATCACACTTCATCTCAATCATCTACAAGCCTTTTCTATTGATTTACACAAACACCAAAAGTCGCTTCTCTCGATCAAATCTACAATGAAAACATACAAACAGCAGTACCAATGTCCCAAAACTAAAACTAAACTAAAAATATGTAGGAAACAATACTAAATATGTTAAACAAAGGAAATTAACTTAGAAAACTATGAGTTTATTCATATTCATCATTTACCTAATTGGTCGCCCTTTTAGCAACCATTTTTCATTCGATCGCTGATTAGCGACTATTTCGGTCATTAAATTAATTAGCGATCAAGCTTTTCACAATCACTTTTTGCAATAATTTTTGGGTCGCAAGCCCTGTTTAACGATTGAAATCCTAGTTTAGCGATCGAAAATTTCGATCGTAAAAAGCCTATAATTTTGTATTGGAAGAAGGAGATTGGTCAAGATAGGTTAAGTGAGGGCTATTATTGTCATTTATTCATATTTAGGAATCAAAGTGTAAATGAAAGTATGATTGGGTACCTAAATGTTCCTTGAAACATTTTGGGTACTAAAATGTGAGTAGAAGTTGCATTATGTATTTTAGTGTAATTTTTCGTTAAACTAATGTCAAGCTTGATTTATTGTAAGTTTAGCAATACGGTTGATTTCTTGTAAATTATATAACATGGATGAGTTTTGAAATAATCGATATCCTTTTTTTTCTTCTTTTTTTTAAACGAGCGTTTGTCATTCTCATTCCAAACTTAAGCGTTTAAGTACATATCATCAGTTCACAGCTTCCTACACCATGAAAAACACAATACATACTCGCACATATCAGTATGAATTACAACCAAGAAATCAAACGAACTGGCCTATTTGCAAGATGATCTGAGCAGCTACTTGTTCAACAGTCCTACTCTTATGCTCAAAGATCCTCCAGTTACGTTCTTGTTCTATTCCATAAATGAACAGTACAAAGAGAGCTCGACGAGCTCTGGCCTGAGCAGTCTTGCCCTTTGAGATCTTCAGAAACCACATCAACCACTCACTCTAGGAATAAGCATGGGATCTCAGGTTAAAATGTGCATAAGCTCTCATCAAGACATCCTGGGTAAAAGTACAAGAGAAAAACAGATGATCCCTGTCCTCCTCTTGATTATCGCATAGCATACAACATGTATCAGAAATAACACCCCAGTTATACAGCCTCTTCTTCGTTCTCAGAGCTCCTCTAACAACCATCCATACAATAAAGCACATACGAGGAGGAGGTTTCCTATTCCAGACAAGTTTCCTCCAAGGCACATGTGGTCTGGCACCTGTCAAAGCATTATATCCCTCTTTAACTCTATAAAGAGCAAAAGAAGAGAACTGAGGCATAGAAGCCTTTATCAAATCCTCCATCTTCAATACAATCTTCCAAACTCAGGATGAACTCACTGACAACTCAAAATCCCATATACTCACCCTTCAAATAATAAGCATGGATCCACAGAGACCAAATCCTTTTTTTCTCATGTTCAATAGTCCAGATATGCTTGAATAACAAAGCATGGTTCCATATTCTCAAGCTACGAATTCTCAGACCTCCTTTTATTCTAAGGCAGGTAGACCTCACTCCATGCAACCATGGACTTATGGGAATTTAAAGCAAGACCAAACCATAGGAATGCACGACAGATATGCTTTCTACCTCATCCATGACATGAACAGACAAGAGAAAAATTTGTGCCCAATATATTTGAATTGATCTCAGGATAGCTTTAACTAGGACTAACCTCCAAGCATAAGTAAGGAAACGTGCAGTCAGCTCCTGATACGCTGCATCATCTTATCAATGAGAGGTCTATAGTGCTGGATATACGATTTTTGAGCAGACCTTTACCTCTAGATACTTTATAAGAAGACATCCCACCTCCATAGACACTAAACCAGCAAGGAATAGCTTATTCTTAGTAGTAACTCCTCCTGGGAAGATTTTATTTTTGCTCAAATTTATCTCAAGTCCAAAGATTGCAGCAAAATGACTAAGTTCTCTAGATATAAGAAATAGAGATTAAGGCTCAGCCTTGCAGAGAATCATCAAATCATCAGCAAAACTCAAACTCCCTAAATTAATCCTTTTACACTTCGGATGAAACTGAAAACCAGACTGACAGCTCATTAAAGAAAGGCATCTTGTGAGCTACTCCATTACAACCACAATGATATATGGAGACATAGGTCCCATTAAAATTGATTGTATAATGAGCAGAGGTCAAGCAATTCATCATCCGAAAAATAAACCTTCGAGGGAATCCCAAGGCATCAAATAAGAGCTCAATGAACTCCCAACATACTGTATCAAAGGCCTTTTTGATATCAATCTTGATCAAACAACGAGGGGACACACCCTTTCTTTCATAGCCGTAAATCAATTCTTGACACACAAGAATATTGTCAATAATAGATCTACCCTCCACAAGAGCACTTTGATTATGTGTTAATAATCAAGGATAACACCCCAACAAGCCTTTGACATATCATTTCAGAAATGATTTTGTACACAATAGTATAACAAGAGGGGACGATAATCAGTTAACTTAGAAGGGTTATCCCCTTAGGGGCTAAATGGATTACTACTGTGCTAAATAATTTAATGAGTGTACCCACCTGAAAGAAGCTTAATACAGCTTTAACCAGGTCAGACTCAATATAAGACCAAGCCTCCTTGTAAAATACAGCTGTAAAACCATCCATCTCAGCAGTTTTGTTGCTATCAATACCATTCAAACCTTCTTTGACATCAACTGGAGTGACTGGCAGAATAAGAGCTGATTTTTGCATAGGTGAGTGCATAGGACCCTTCTCCAGAGCAATCATATTGAGGTTAGCAGAACTAGGTACATAAGTGCCTATGAAGCCCTTAAAAGAGTCTACAAAGGAATCACCCATACCAGCAAGATCTGTTAGAATGCTTCCATCTTTCTGTCACAGACTTAGAATCATAGAGTTCTTCCTTGATTAAGTAATACTATAGAAAAAGTTGGAATTTCTACAGCAAACTGAAGTCACTAGTCTTTGACCATTTGTCTTTGGAATTCAGCTTCAACATCAAGCAAGGAAGAATATTCAAGCACAAATGACCTAATAGCATCACGAGCCTCATTTGAATAACAACTTCTTAAGGCATTCTGAGCATGCTACAGGTCACTAGTTGCCTTTTACAGCATCTCAGAGAGGTTAGAAAATTTACATTTATGCAACTCTCTTAAAGTCTTCTTAAGAGCTTTTAATTTATGAGCCAACACGTGCATAGGTGACCTAGGAAATAAGCACTCTATTGACTAAGCACTATACCATGAAAATCTTTATGCTTCACAGATTAACATGTTCTCATTAACGACCTCACATCAAAAGGCTTAAGATTTCACATTTTAATCGATATCTTCTTTGGTAGAACATGTGCTCATTAACGACCTCACATCAAAAGGATTAAGTTTTCACATTTTATCTTTATCAAAAAAAAAAAGTTTTCACATTTTATTATCTGATAATAAATTAAATTTGATGGGTCTTCTTATAATATAACAATGCATGATTAATGGATAAATTTAAGTTAAAGACATAATATAAATTCTTAATATAAAATTAATTATTTATTATTAATAGAAAAAATATCGTATGTTATATCACAAAAGATAATAATATTATAGTCAAAATATTTTATATTGTGACTTATATAGTCAGAGGTAGAAGTTTAAAAGATGTTGGGAATTTAAAAAAGAAAATTGAAAAGATCTTCATGGTTGATTTATCTTACTGAAATATTTATACCCTGAAATTTATATGCCAGAGTATTTGTTGACCTTGAATTTCGGCTTTTATGTATTATTACATCAATCTTTCCGAACAGTAGTTTATCATTTACGCATATCTCTACTCTTTTTCTTTTTTTTCCATATATCTCATCAAATTCAAATCGTAAACTTATCAAATTTTATGGACTTGATAGATATATTGATGTGAACTATGTTAGCTAACGCGTTACCCAAAAAGCTATGTTAGCTAACGACTCTGAATGGAAACGAATGCATTAGCATTTGTCTTCTAATTAAAACACCCATTTGACATAAGAACCATGTATCAGGATCTCTATTCCTATTTGTTTCTTGACTTTCAGTGCTGTAATGCGAGTTCGCTTAGCAGCTTCACAGCAGAATAACCATAGAACAAAACGTTAAGCATAGGGCTTAAATTTGCAACGCGTGAGAGGTGATGTAGTATTGTCAGCGAAAACAACTCGTGATCGAAAAGACAAACCACAAAACAACAGAATCAAATGTTTTCCAAACAAAGTATACGTGCAGTAAAAGAGAAGATTTTATGTTTATCAATATGAACACATTAAAGATTGCCACAATGCCAATGAGTTGCGAAGGAATTGACATTCTTGCTCCAATGCCAGAAAGTAGCTTCAGCTAACAATTTGGAGCGAATGTTGCTCCAATCTTCCGTTGATTGAAACAAGACTTGCATGAAACATCGTCCAATTTAAAGTTCTTAACTCTATAAGAGAACTTATTGTCTATTTCTGGGATCGTAAGAAGCCCACTCATATAGAATTCTGAACTCCTTAATTATACCAATAAAGAACAGCTCATTTTCCTTCCACAGCAAATTAGACCACCTCAACGTATGCTTCGGGTCAGGTGGAAGCCTCAAACACAATACTAAGTTCCACGACCCAGCGTTCCCATGCTCACCGAGATTCCACAATTCAACAATGCAAGGATAATCACATCGACAACCAGTCGGCCAACGAAACATGCTACAACCTCGTGTGGTCTTTGACATTGTCAATTCATATCTCACATTCCATCCACACTGTATTTTGTCAGGCATCTGTGTCACTAAGAAGTTTTCATTGCTAACGACAAAAGAGATCAAGATCCGCCGATTATCTAATCCCAATCCAAACCAGTTAACTATATTTCCATCACTCAAAGAACGCGACAACGGATATATTTGTCTCAGTGTGTCACCCTCCACATCAATAGTTGTCCAGGAATCTTTATGGAGAGAATAGACCTGTACAGGATCAATATAAGCAAGAACCTTATAATCCTTGGTTAAGGGATCAAAACCGATGCGGGCATCTATGCATGATTTGTCGCTCTTGATGGCCTTGAACTCCTTCATGACCGGGTTCCATAACGCTAGGTCACATCTGCCACTATTTTTTGTTTCCGCACAGATGATTCCATTGCAGGAAGAGTGAAATATAGGCGAAAACTTGGCCTCGTAGGGAGGAAGGAGCTCAAGCGTTCTCTTCTTTATTGCTCCGTCAAGGCAAAGGAGCGAAAGTGAGCCACAATGATTAGATTTCTCGAGCAGGAGGTATAGATCCATGGCGCTGTTGTAGGAAGAACATGATAGTTGTTTCTCTGCGAAGGAAGGGCTCATGATCATAGACGACCATAGCTTTGCAGACAGAGGTGAATCGAATCAAGGTCTTTACAGGAAGCCTCGACAGGATCTCGATGATCAATTCTTCCGGCGCGTGACTACCACAACACGAAGCCAGCAGCATTGTAAGGAATACATACGTATGGATTTGTGGCTGCGGTGGCCAGGCGGTTCTACCTTAGTCGAAAATATTTTACACGAGGGTCCAGGATACTGAAATCTGTTTCTGTGTATCATATCGGATCAATCCAAATCATTAGTTATCATCCATATAAATATCCGTTGAGGAATATTATACTTGTTCCGTCCCAATTTAATTGTAATATTTTTGTTATTGAACCGTCCCAATATATATGCAACACTTATGTTCTCTTCTTTGTTTATTTGATAATCAATTTATATTAATATAATCAAACTACCCCACCATCACCTCCTTCCTCCTCCTCTCTCATTCTTTTTCCTAAACCTCACTTACATCCCACTACCACTGAAAAATACCCTTTCTTCACTAAATTTCATAAAAATTCAACACACACATATAAAACTGTGTGCAAACAAATTGAAACGGAGGGAGTAATTAATATATCGTCTAACATTATTATGGAATACTAATATAATTATATGTACAGTAGATAAGATACTTTTATTTCTTGTACTCCCTCTGTTCCAATTTAATTACAACACATACATATTTGCACTATTATATACACATGAATACAAATATCGTTTTCATATCAAATCACGTCTGATCTTCCCGTAACATGTATTAGGTTAATATACGTAACTTATCCAACCATTGATGTTTCACGATAAATTTATAAAAAAAAACTACATTTGATCGCGGTTGCACACGTGTCAAATTTTACATCGATATACGTGCAAAGTCAAACGGATGCAATTAAACTGGAACGGAAGGAGTATATCTCATTGCTAAGTCTATAATTAACATATCCTCAAATATTATTATGAAATACTAATATAATTATATGTACCGTAGATAAAATATATTTATTTCTTGTATAGCTTATTGCTAAGTATAGTGTTCTTAAGTGCTGGACTGGATACAACGGTCTTGATATCTCAAATGATGTAATGGCTCAAACATACGCATTATTCACCCAGACACATTAATAATCCGCGTTTTTAACTGTTTATCGTCATCTCCACGATGAAGAGCACTAGCGCCACAAAGAGAGAATCTGCATCTTTGTTGAATCAAGATCAGGAACGGGGCAAGGACGACCTGCTGCGCAGAATCGAGAAGCAAACCGCTGAGTGACCCGTGGCCTCTCTTCTTAGAGTACAAGACTTGCTTGTTGGCTTTGGTTTCTTGGTTGAGCAAGTCATCATGGTTAAATACAAGAATTACTAACCACCAAACCGATGTAACTTTCAGGGCTGAACTGTAAAATTCCAACCATACAAACCAGGCTTCCAAATGATGCAAGAAAAAAGAAAAACAGGCGCTTACACTAAAAGGGTCATAGCCAATGCATGAAAATTAACAGTGTAACTCCAGAGACTTCAGCACAGCTGAGGCAGCTAATCCTGTTGATCGATCCTCAAGCTCTTGAGCTAATATCATCTGGCAATGAATGTTTTTTGTTTCTTTCTCTTCCTGTTGCCACCAACAGAAACTAGTATCCGTCTCTCGTCAGGTGGCCTTACAATTTATGCACAGTTGTTGGTAGTGATTAATCAGAAATTCCGAAAAGACCACTAGGGAAACCTTTTATTGTCCTAGATGATCATCAGGATCCGTTCCAGCTACTTGAGTTCTGGATATGTAGAGGCTGCACTAGAGCGACTTCTGTAACTGTCGTATGGAGAAGTCAAGCAACTCGTCACATCCTGCAAAAAATAAGGTTCCGAGTAAGGTATCATAAACAAAGCCCTTATTATAAAATATGTTCTTGGCAGTTGGGTGCATCAGGATTATCTATAGTTTGAATAAGCAGAAGTGGTGATTCAAGGATTAGAAAGGATACTTACTGGACGCAAAGAGGTTTGACTGGGAGTGGCATAATAAAAGCCATCAACGCCTCCATGCTTTCCTAGCCGGTTAAGTTCTGGCAAAACTACCGTGCCAAGATCAGGCCTATCTCTCCGCCTCAACTCGGCGCACTTCAGTGACAATTCAGCGAATTTCAGGGCCTCCTCAACTGGCCAATCACGAACAGCTGGATCAAGCATCTCCTTGAAGGTTGCTTTCTCGATAGCACGCTCCATGTAGTGTGTCAACCCCATTGGCGACTTAGCAGTAATGATTTGTAACAGCATCACACCAAGAGAATAAACATCTGATTTTACACCTAACATCCCTGTTTGCTGATACTCCGGATCAATGTAGTAGAAAGTACCAGCGGTAGATGTCATACGGTATTGTGTTACGGTATCAGCAATGGATGGTGGGACCAACCTAGCTAAGCC
>JAOVYX010002558.1:0-11684 GCA_035668315.1 Drosera spatulata
TTAGTTGACGGCGGTCAGCAGCAGCAGGGACAGCAGGGAGCAGAGGATAAGGAACACATCGAGGAAGACGAACATTTAAGGTAATCTAACCCGTACAAGACGTTTACTTTCGTCCCTGAACTAGGTTCTGTTCGTGCATGTTGAGACCTTGGTTTTGATGGAATACGATTGTTTAGTCATGTGAAAAATGGTTCCAAACACGGTTCCATTCATGTGGTATACACCAATAATAGATCTTACAAAGGTGTTTGAAGATTGAGCTCACCTAGATTCCAGTATGATTCGACTGAAAACTGTGAGGAACTATTGTTGGGATTCTAGGATGAATATGAGATTTTGAGCCCACAATCGCTTTGAATACGTTGAATGTTGATGAAATCAAAGAGGGATCTACCATAGATTTTCTCGTGGAAGAAATTTTTATTTTATTTATGTTCCACAAGCGGGACCCCCGTCCTTGGTGAGCGTAGCGCACATTCGTCGTGAAGGAATAACCTAAACGTGTATATGTGATACATGAACCTTGCGTATAGAAATGAACATTACTAAACCCATAAGAACAACGCTAGGTAAGAATCATCATAACACGAGCCTAACAAAGCACGTAAACGAATCTGGGATTTACCATGTGGAACATTTGAATAAACGGAATGCAACCAAAGATGAACATTGTACTTGGTTTTCGAACTATCAAGTCTTTTGCCATGCCTTACTGAAAATGTTTGGAGATCGAGCTCGGCACTGCCATAATCTCCCTTTGCTCAAACTATCGTAAGGAAGGTTGAACATGATGTCCCTTCTTGAAAATCCTTATCGAGTGTCAAGTGAAAGTCATCAAGACCAAACTCTAGCCAATCTCCTTGAGTCATCGTCACGGGTGAACTGAACTAGCTAGGGAGCGTTGGGCATCCCCCATCCTCTTAGCATGCATGCAGCGGCTTCAAATGCCGGACGTGGCACGGCCACTGGTTACTCCCTGCAAGGAGGCCTAAACCTATCCCAACGAGGAGCGAATAGAGCCCGTTGGAAGCGCACTTTATCCACTAAAGTGTAAGGCGGCGTACGATCTCGGCACGTACGCATCGAATTGACGTATTCCTGTAACCCGTGTGACAATTGACAAGTCTTGAATTCAAAGTCTGTCTTTTGGAAGCTCTCGAGTAATGGGTCCAGGCTAGCAAAAACAAAGTATAAGGAACAAGAAATCACACCAATACTTACGCGCAGTATGGCATGCATATTTTTCTAGAAAGTATAAATGATTTACTGGTACTCATCGATTCGCCATAGTCGGGAGGGTACCCTGCAAATGTGAGGCATATACTCTAGATTACTGAGTTTCATGCTCACGGGTTATGTATTCTGTTTGCAAGTGAGATGTCAGACGACCAGTGAGGACGATAACTGCTTATGTAATTCGGGAAATATTATGATGAAACCTGTAGACATTTGGATATGTAATAAATGCCAAGTACTATTCATGTCGTCAAACTATATAACTAAATAGTTTTCGTACTTATGTTGTAACATGACTTGTATTAGCTGAGCAGGTTGAATTGAAGAATCGCAGGTATTTTCCTTGACTCTCGGTACCTCTAGACCCGTTTGGTTTAGTTAGCCTTGTCATGAACCGGGTTCGTGACGGCGTAACGCCACGTGTCCTAGCAGCGGAGTTCGGGGCGTTACACAAAATCCTATTGAAAATCGGTCTGTTTGATCGTAATTTTGAGATAGTTTCGATCATCGGATTGGGATGAATTTGGGCTCATTGAAAACTACGTTTCAAATAGATTATAGTAGTACATTAAAGTTCTCAAAATCGATTTTGGATGAATGAGAAATCCCTATCCAAAATAGTTCATGTGAATAAGTATTCATGTGGTGTAAGGAAGCTTACCCACATTGGAATCTTGGTATGGAATAGTGTATCTTATTTATGGTATACCTGAAAATGGGTTTGGGGCCCCAAGAAGTACCTAATTTTGTGTGAGGCGGAAAACCTAGATAAGACTCACAACACACACACGGACCGGCTCGGCTCAGCTTGGTTCGGTTCGGATCGGCCAGTCGGTTTCGCGTGTGGATCCATCAAATTATATATTTTTTATTTTAAGATTTCATGTCATTTTCTGGACCGTTAGGTTGGTTAATCTCAGTCAGCAATGGTTGGACTTGTCGTCCAATGACTGCGTGACACGTGTTGTCCCCGTCCCCTTCTGTTGCGGTGCATTGGCCTGCTTTCCAAATACAGATTCCATTTCCTCTTCTGCTATCTTCCTCCTTCCCTCTTGCTCTGCATTTCCAGAAACGCATCAAACACTATTCCAGTAGCGTCATTACATTATTGAGTTGAGAGGATTCGAGGCACTGCACATGGCTCCTCTTGTTGTAGTGCTGTGTTCACAGAGACGAAGTCATTGTATCTTGGAAGACGGTCGCCACAGATCCGTGAGCATCAGTAGCGGGACGATTATAACTCAAGGACAAAGGATTCACTCTTATCTTGACTTCATTAATCTATATTGTTCTGTTTTGTTCATTGTGTACTGTTTCTATTCTTGTTTACACTTTGGATTTCAATTTTTGTACTAACCTATTAACAATCTTTAGACGTTATTAAGTACAGAAACATTCTGGTTCATTGTCTACAAACTCGACTACTCTGCTTTGCATTGTCTACGTGTTTGATTACTAAGTCTACAAACAGATTACAACGCTTTGCTTACGGTTCGATTATTGGGTCTACAAATCCGATTGCTCTGTCTCGCTTAACCCACGAATTTGATTGTTAAGTTTACAAACTGATTGCATTACCGAGAAGGACTGTTTGTCCTAATTTGTTATTATATTGTTGTACTATCTTATACACACAACTGATAAGTTTTTCTTTGCTATGTATATAGAAAGAAATGACAACGATTGCTCCGACTCCCTTAGAGAAATCGAAGAAGTTCAAAGGTATGGACTTCAAACGACGGCAGTAGAATGTGCTGTTTTACTTGACACCCTAAGTGTAATACCCCGAAATTTTTATGATAAATTATTGTCTCAGTAAATAGCAAAAACAGTATATTACTAAACGCCATAGTTTATACAACGAGGCTATAAAATTAATTTGTCAAAATCGACAAAAATATGGTAAGAACCCGAAAAATTCCGTAAAATATAGTTTCACGATAATTAATATGAATAATAAATAATCGTATGTTATAATTTATTTTGCGATGTTAAAAGGCTTGTTTGACGATATAGTAAGGAAAGAATGCAAAATATGAATGAAATGCAACCCCAATACGCAAATACGAGGAAATATGATCTCACTACGAAAATATCGTATTTATACGAAAGTGACCTAAACCTAATTTTGACACTTTAAATTAAGTTATTTACCCACTAATTATTCATTAAATATCTACTAATTATCCACTTAAACTATTTTAATTGATTTATTTTCCTATAAATACAAGCTTTCCTCTGCTTGGAAAAACTTCTTACAAACATAAAAATACTCCTTATCATGTAAAAGAAGAGATAAACAAGAAAAGAAAAGAAGGAGAGTTTAAGGAGAAGAGGAGAAGCTAGGGTTATAAGGCGACGAGGATTCTTCTCCATTAATAAGAGGAGGTAAACTTTTTGTTTAAACATTTTGTGGAAAATCATACGCTCTGTGATAAATTCTGATTTTAATATATGCTAAAGCCATACATGTCTAGTTTTGGATAAAGTTGATAGATCATATTTCATACTACAGAGTTATCTCCATAAATTGGTGGAGATAACTCTGTGGTATAAAACAAGAAGAGCGTTGTGTCTGTCACATATATTATACAGTGACTTGGTGGTGACATTCTTTCATCAACCTTTTGGTATGAGGGTATCTCACTGCAGGAGACCCTGGGCTTTGGTTTGGTTGATCCCCTTTCGCGGATGTCCTTTTTGCTAAAGCTGAATAAAGCTTATTTATGAAATTGAATAAGTCTCGCCAAGGGCATAACTATAACATTGAGGATATCTATTGTCTGTCATCTCTGTGTGATTGACATGATGGTAAGTATAACCAAGTCTTGAGTGAACTGTTGAGTGCAGCAGTGCATGAGAGTGTCACAGTATCATTGTCTCAGTTTGTTTGATATGGAGGTCTTGATTGTCATTAACATAAAGGGTATGACGGTAGTAAATGACATCGATAATGTCTAGAGTGTCGATGGACGCATGGTTTCCAGCGTTGTTACATGGTGTTAAGTGTGCTTATGTGACTAGGATGAATCATTGGTATGCTTGTGATGATAATTATGAATGCCAGATTGACATGATAATTTCAGAGTGCTGCAACAAAGGATCTAAGTGATCATTTCCCTTTTCTTTTATTACCTTCTTCTCTCGTGTAACCCTTGGTAAGGGGGCCGACACGTTATTGAGCTCCTATAGCTCATGTCAACTATTTTTCTGTGTCTTTCCTCTTCTCTTTGTTACAGGAGTAAGAGTTGGAGGGAAGTGTGATCTAAGATTTGATACTAGATGTAGCTTATGTGTGAAAGGTACTTTGATCTTAGAAAGAGATGTAATTTTCACTACAAAGGTGATATTCTGAGTTATGATTGTGTGCATCAAAAGTTTTTAAACTAATGATATATAAGTGAACTTAGCTTAATTCTTATAACTAAGTCAGGAAGTATATAGTTTTTGCCTAACTGAGACGTTGAGCCCAGCGGTAGTGACGCCATATGTATCATTGATAAGTAATGGAAAGTCGGGGCGTTATAATAAATTTGGCGAAATTCCTTGTTGAGGACCCGCAAAAGGTTGCAGAAGAGGAGAAGGATCCGAAGGTGCTGTCAGATCAAACTACATGGAAGCAAGGACACTTTCTATGCAAGAACTACATCCTTAATGGTCTAGACAACACGTACAATGTCTATACTGTTGTTAAGACCACTAAGGAATTATGGGAGTTTATCGAGAAGAAGTACAAGACGAAGGATGCCGGCCAGAAAAAGTTCATGGTTGGAAGGTTCCTTGAGTACAAAATGATGGATTCCAAAACCGTGGTAAGTCAAGTGCAAGAGCTTCATATTATTATACAGGATATTCTTGTAGAAGGGATGAAGCTTTGCTAGATTTTCCAATTAGCGGCTATCATGGAAGACCTGCCTCCCCTATAGATTGACTTTAAAAACTATCTCAAGCATAAGCACAAGGAGATGAATCTTGAAGACCTCATCGTCATTGCGGATTGAAGAAGACAATAGCCAATCTGAGAAGAGGATAAGGAAGCAGCCCATGGAGGCAAATGCGAACTTAGTGGAGACAAATTCGAGGAAGAAGCGGAAGCGCCCCAAGAATGTACAGAACAGGGAGATACGACAAAGAAGAACTTCAATGGAACATGCTTCAACTGTGAATTGTTGAATCATAGAGCACATGATTGTCGTCAGCCTAAGAAAGACAACAATCAATACAAGCAGAACCATGCCAACATTATGGAAGATGAAAAGGTGCCAATCGATCTCTCGAACATTTCCCTTATTGCTGTCATTTGTTAAGCTAACATGGTGGATAATCCGAGAGAGTGGTGGGTGGACACTGGAGCCACTCGTCATGTTTGTGCTGATAAGAACATGTTTGCATCATACGTTCCTGTTAAAGGATGAGATATTTATATGGGAAACTCTTCTACTTCTTCAGTAGTAGGTATTGGCAAGGTCCTGTTGATGATGACCTCGGGCAAGGAACTAACTCTCATGGATGTGCTGTATGTGCCAGAAATTAAGAAGAATCTAGTTTTCGGCCCTCTTTTGTCTAAGGCTGGATTTAGGCTTGTGTTTGAAGCTAGTAAATTTGTATTGTCCGAGACCGGGATGTACGTGGGTAAGGGCTACTTAGATAATGGCCTATTCAAGATGAATGTAATGCCTGTAATTCGTGATTTTGATATTAATAAAGACAATTCTTCTGCTTACTTGATTGAGTGTTCTCATTTATGGCATGTTAGATTGGGACATGCAAATTACAACACCCTGAAAAGATTGGGACATGCAAATTACAACACCTTGAAAAGATTAATGAGTTTGGATCTTTTGCCTTCATTCGATGTTAACACACATAAATGTGAAATATATGTTGAAGCAAAAATGACAAAGGCTCCCTTTCCCAAGGTGGAAAGAAGTACTTTATCTCTAGAAATAATTCATAACGATTTGTGTGACTTAAAGTATGTACAAACTAGAGGTGGAAAAAAAAAATACTTCATAACATTTATAGATGATTGCACAAGATATTGCTATGTAAAGGTTTGAATGTTTTCAAACAATATAAATGTGAAGTTGAAAACCAGCTTGATAAGCGAATTAAGATAATTCACAGAGATAAAGGTGGTGAATGTGAAGCGTTTTTGATGAGTTTTGTTCTAAAAATGGAATTATTCATCACACAAATGCTCCTTATTCACAACAATCTAACGAAGTCGCTAAACATAAAAATCGCACTCTAAAAGAAATGATAAATGCGATGTTAATAAATTCTGGGTTGCCTTAGAATTTGTGGGGAGAAGCTATTCTTAAAGCAACTCATATCTTGAATAAAATATCCCATAAGAAGATGAATGAAACTCCCTATGAGTTGTGGAAATGTCACAAACCTTCCCACAAATACTTGAAAGTGTGGGGATGCTTGGAAAAGGTCAAGATACCTTAGCCAAAACAAGAAAAGATCGGCCCTAAAACTATTGATTGCCTATTCATAAGATATGCAAGTAATAGCAACGTGTATCATTTTTTGGTTCACAAATCAGAAAATTCTAAAGTGAGTGAAAGGACGATCATTGAGTCGAGAAATACAGTCTTCTTTGAAGACATGTTCCCTTATAAAGAAGGGAAGGGAGAGAGCTCTAACAAACAAGCTTGTGAATCTTCTAGCAGTTCTTCTCCAGTTGATGAAGAACCCGGAAGAAGTAAAAGCTCCAGAACTGCAAAAAAATTTGGACCTGATTTTCTAACGTATATGTTGAAAAATGAGCCAAGAACGCTAAGCGAAGTGTTGTCTAGTCCGAAAGCTCCGTACTGAAAAGGCGTTATTAATAGCAAGATAGAATCCATTATACAGAATCATACCTAGGAGCTAATTATCTCACATCATGTAATAAAGTATTAGGATGCAAATGGATTCTTATGAGAAAGTATAAGGCTGGTGGGACTATTGATAAGTACAAGGCCAGACTGTCCGCAAAAGGCTATCGACAAAAGGAAGGTCTTGAGTACTTTATAAGGCTGGTGGGACTATTGATAAGTACAAGGCCAGACTGGCCGCAAAAGGCTATCGACAAAAGGAAGGTCTTGAGTATTTTGATACGTTTTTTCCTGTGACGAGAATGACTTTCATTAGAATGCTCATTGCTATTGCAGGAGTGCATAACCTCGAATTCATCAAATAGATGTCAAGACGGCATTCCTAAATGGGGATTTGGAAGAGGAAATGTAAAGATTCGAAAAATTTGAGATAATTTATTTTCTCAATTATTAAAAAAATAGTATATTATTTAATGTCGTAATTTATTCGACGTGTAATAAAATTTATTTATCAAAATCATGATAAAAATATACTAAATACAGGTAAAATTAAATCATATCACGCAAACGTGTGGGATCTACGATCCCTTAGTGTTTTTTTTTTTCAAAACTTCCCTCCATTTTCCCCCACTTTCCTCACTTTACCCAACCCACTCCCGACTCCACTCCTATCTGAATTCACACCTTCACTTCCTCTTCATTTCCTCTCATTTCTTCATTTCCCTCACCATCTTACACGCAACCAAGCTCCATCTATTCTCCATCTCCTTATAGATTTACGAAGAGAAACAAGACGGCAAAATCTTGGCTTCATCATCCAAGACCACGCACGGTTCAAGCCATCGACCGTTGGACCTTGTCTTACCATCATTGGTTTAGATGAGGGGAGGTGATCATCTTAATTAGAAATTGTGTAGAAAATCATAGACTCTGAGATAATTTTCGATTTTAATATATGTTGAAGCCTCATATGTCTTATTTCTAATAAATTTTATATATCATGATTTGAAATTGTGAATCTTAAAATATAAATAAAAATATACGGGTGTGTCATTCTATAAAAACTGGATATAGGGATGATTTTATGGCTTGATCTGAAATTATTCGGTAAGAGTTAATAATTTAGCCTTATATCACTAACAAGGTGTTAAAGTGTAGTTTCCAGAACAGTTTACAAATCTATATTTGCAGTTGTATGTAAAGAGTTATGAGTTGATTAGTGAAGCAATATCAATCTGCCTGATTTAGCGAATAACATAAATTGAACTAATAAACTGCAATTATCCGTAAAGTTTTGCGATGGAAATTTAATTCGCTGAAAATATTAGGAAGTCTAGTTTATGTCGAATTTTACGGATTGATTTTCGGAGTTGTATTTAAGAAGTCATAGATTTAAACGTATCGAAATGTCATGTTGAACAGTTTCAGAGAAGTGTTCGTTATGGCTCGTGAAGTGTGGTCACGGCCCGTTACAAACAAAGCAGACACACTAACTTGATTTTTGGATTATTCACGGCCCATGAGAGGGTGATAATGGGCCGTTAATGCTTGGTAAGGGGCCATGAAGGGTCCTAGCAGATCGTTATAGGCTGCTGGTTCACTATTTCGATTTCGAAACAACTTCAAATATTCACGAACACTTCCAATGACATAAAATACATAAAATCATTATTATGGACCATTAAAAACAACATCAAATCAACCCATAATATTAATATGATAGTTTTTCACAAAGTATAACAAATATGCTTAACTCCGTAATGTGAACGAGGCTGAGCGTGTGTATATGAAGAACTGTGGTAAAAGATAACGTTTATATTTATTGTCTATGGCGATGCATATTAGTATACTTTGAGTGTAATAATATGCGTTGGAATCTTTGGTCGTAGTCACTAATTGTGGCTGACGTAAAATGGTGACGGTAACGTTTACATTTATTGTGTGTGACAATGCATATTATTATACCGTGAGTGTAATAATATGCATTCGAATCTTTGAACGTAGTCACTAAATATGGCTGACGTAAAATACTGACTGCAGCTACTGTGTGTTGTGTGCTAAATACTGAGTGCTATGGAGTGTTGTTGCATGATGTGTGCTATGCCTTGTTTACTGGTATAATAAGGGTGAATGTGTGAAAGGAGTGTAAATCCATAAAGTGGTGAGATAACTCCATGGTATAAAACACAAAGAGCGTTGTGTTTGTCATTTGTGTTACACTGTGACTTAGTGGTGACATTTTTTCATCGACCCCTGGACTCCGGTTTGGCTGATCCCTTTCACGGATGTCCTTTTTTCTGTGTCTTTCCTCTTCTCTTTGTTACAAGAGTAAGACTTGGAGAAGAAGTGTGACCTAAGATTTGATGCTAGATGTGTGAAAGGTATTCTGATCTTAGAAAGGGATGTAAATTTCATTGCGAAGGTGATATTCCAAGTTATGATTCAGTGCATCAAAAGTTTGTAAACTAATGATGTACAAGTGAACTTAGCTTAATTCTTATGACTAAACGAGGATGTATAGTTTTTCTTAGTTGAGGCATTGGACCCAGTGGCAGTGACGCCATATGTATCTTTAATAAATAATGAAAATTTGGGGCGTTATAGGAAATATATATGGAACAACCAGAGGGATTTGTTATTCCTGGACAAGGAAACAAAGTATGTCGACTCGTTAAATTACTGTATGGACGTAAGTAACCTCTAAAACAATGGTATGAGAAGTTTGATCGAACCATGTTGATGAATGGGCTCACAAATAATGAAGAAGACACATGTGTTTATATCAAAAGCACACTTAAAGCATATATGATATTATGCTTGTATGTTGATGACATGCTAATAATAGGCAGTACTCATAGTATTATTATGCATACAAAAAAAATATTACAGAAATATTACAGAAATATTTTGACATGAAAGATATGGGATTGGTAGATGTCATGTTGAGGATAAGAATCTCCAAGATATCTGATGGACGTGCTTTGTCACAGTCTCATTATATAGAGACTATATTAAAGAAGTTCGAAATATTTGACATTACGCCTGTCAAGACACCACTTGACATCAGTCAATATTTGGTGAAGAATCGGGGAGAATCCTTAGCCCAATATGAATATGCCCAAATTATTGGTTGTTTAATGTATGTTAGTAACAGCACACGTCCTGATATTGTATGTGCTATGAGTAAACTCAACAAGTTTAATAGTAATCCTAGCAATGAACATTGGATGGCATTGAAAAGAGTTCTTAGGTATTTGAAATACACTATGAACTATGGATTACATTATACGCGATATCCAGCTGTATTAGAAAGATACAGTGATGCAAACTGGATATTTGACTCCTATGATAAGAAGTCCACAAGTGGATATGTGTTCACACTTGATGGAGGAGTTGTCTCTTGGAAATCCTCCAGACAAACATATCGCATGGAATAAGAGTTTATGGCCTTAGATATAGCAGGCGAAGAAGTCGAAATGCTTCATGCCTTTCTGAAGGACATTCCATGTTGGACAAAGAAAGTGTCCGCTATCATGACACATTGTGATAGTGCTTTTGCGATAGGACGAGCACCGAACAAGATATATAATGGAAAGTTACGACATATACGACATAAATCCATAAGATAGTTAATTTCTTGCAGTGTAATTTCCGTTGACTTTGTCAGGTCATGTGAAAATCTTGCAGATCCGTTGACAAAAGGTTTGCCTAGAGAACTGTTATCGACATTGTCGAGGAGAATGAGACTAAAACCCTTGAAAAATTAATCGTCGTAGTGGTAACTCAACCAGTTATGCTGGTTTCATGAGACAACTATAAATTACGAAGATTCGTTCAACACTTGGAAGTTATCACTACCCATTTCAAGATAAGAATAGTGCTATGTTTTTAATGATTCTCACAGAGTATACGCAGGATACTAGTAAGCAGGTCAGATCACCTATGTAAGTGTAAGAGGTGTGGCCGCCTCCAAACAAAGTCAAGCACTTATGAATCCAAGATCGGTTCGAGGCTCAAATGGACACAACAATGAGTACCTAAAGATTCTAGGGAAGATTCCATGTGTCTTGATTTACACCAAAGGTTGGACAGGTCAAGACATCACGTTCACTGACTAGCCGAGAAAACCCGATTATCTATCACTAAGGAAGGTTCAAAGTTGAAAGCTGCCTCTTTCGATGCGGTATCCTACCGTCTGAACTCTTTTAGTGTCTGCATGCATTAATTTCATTCATGTGGGAGATTGTTAAAAATCGGTCGGTTTGATCGCAATTTTGAGCTACTTCCGATTATCGAATTGAGACGAAATTGGGTTCATTGGAAAGCACATTTCAAGTAGATGATCATGGTACGATAATTTTTCAAAATTTTGGATGAATGAGAAATCAATGTCCAAAGTGGATAGAATAAGAAACTATATGGTATAAGGAAGCTTACCCACATTGGAATCTTGGTATGGATTAGTGTATCTTATATATGGTAAACTTGGAAATAGGTTAGCGGCCCCAAGGGGTACCCAATTTGTGTGAAGGGGAGAGCCTAGGTATAATACCCGAGAAATTTGGGAGTTTTGAGACAAATATATAACGTTACGATTTTTAAAACAAATCGTACCAAAAG
>JAOVYX010002559.1:0-11683 GCA_035668315.1 Drosera spatulata
GGATACTGGATGTGCCGGTTCATCTTGTTCGTGCTTTCTTGAATCATGATATCATGTCTGGTTATCTAAATCACATATCTAGATTGCGGAGTGCTCTAGTCTACTAATACAGCGTGATGATGATCGGACTTCGTGAAAGGTCTATTTAGCATTGACCACAATTGGACTTAAAAAGTATGTAATCAATAGTCCTATTCCTATGTTATTCGTGAAAAAATAATCCTATTCCTATGTGGGTTAAATAGTTTGTGTTTTTTAATCGAAATAGTTACTTTTTTATCACATATATTTCGAGACTATTTAAAAACTGATTGATATGGATGCTCAAAATAGTGAAATTTAGAATCGATTATAGAATCTGAAAAATATCATTAATAATCAAAATCACCATGTCGAAGAAAATCATTATTAGGAAAAAAGAAATGAAGCATTTTGTCAAAAGAAATCAGGAATCAAATTCATTTTTTTTCATTTTTTTGTTTTTGATTCTTTATTTTGGAAAACGAAAAGCTTTACCAAACAGTTTGGATTCGTTAGTTGGAGAATCCAAAACAGAAATTGAAAATCGAAAGACATACCAAACATGACATAAATTTATGTCATCCTCAATTTAATTTCATATTTTTGGTCAATGATTTAGGAGTACATTTATTTGGTGAAAGATTTAGTACTACCTCCGTCCTAAAACATAGCGAATGGTTTGATTCGACAAGCGAATTTTTATATGTGTTGAATTTTTATAAGATTTGATGAAGAAAGAGTATTTTTTTTTGTGATAATAGGGTGTAATTGGGGTTTATGAGAGAGAATAAGAGAGGAGGAGGAAGGAGGTGGTGGATGTATTGTATCAAATGATGATTTGATTCGGTATTTTTTCATGTGAAAAGGTTACTAAATATGATATGTTAACTATATTTTGGAACGATTTGAATAGGAAAATATGGTCCATAATATGAGATGAATGGAGTACTTTCTCTTGGATGATGTAAATGTATCAATCTTTTTACAGAAGAAAACAATTCATGTTGCATGTAGCAGCAAAAAAAAACTGTTTACACTTTTTATCACAAACAAGGATTTCAAAAAATCAAATCGAAAGTTTAAAAATGATTTAAGCAAACATATCATGGGAAAATCCTACAATAATTTTCTCACTGTTGTGTGCACCAACAATTTTCGCTTTTTTATTGGGGTAACACAATTGTACTTCATTCGTTCCAATTTAATTATAACATTATCCCAATTTTTATTTTTTTTTATTTGATAATCAATTTATATTAATATAATTAAATTATCTTATCATCTTCTTTCTGCTCCTCTCTTATTGTTAGGGATGAGCATGGTTCGGTTCTTGGATATTTTTCGTCCCGTCCCGATTATTTCGATACCTAAGAAATTTTGTTCCATCCCATCCCAAATTTTCGATTCCGATTCTTCGGTATGTTGGTATGGAAAATTCGGGAGTTTCGGTTCCATCGGTACATGAAACTTGACTTATATCCGTCATGAACAAAATTAGAATCATGGGCAATAGTTGGTAGAACAACCACATTTGAACTTCATAAAGAGATGTATTTGATTTAGTTTGAGTCGTGATTCCAGATTTCCAAACATAATTTTCATGCATCACGGGTATGCAATCATTGGTTGATTGAGATCACCTCCGCCATCATTGGTCGCCGACATCTTCCGATTCTTCGACGCCGGTGTCTTCGAAGAAAACCATGGTCATCGTAAATTACCAAACAAGACAACTGATTTTTTTACCGTCCGAGAAAATAACCCCAGCGGTGAAAGCTGGGTTTGATTTATTTTTGAGAGTAATATATTTTCACAAAGTAATTTTTACACATTATCATCATCTTAGTAATTTATAAAAAATTATTTTAAAATTTTATATTTGTAAAAATATTGTCCAAATCATATGAAATTTACATAACATGTGTTGTTTTAATGAATCCATTGACTTTAATAATTTTTAACATTTTTTTCTTTTCCTCCTGTTTAATATTTCCATGAGATAATTAGCTATTAGTTGTTTTTTATTTCAATAATTACAATACAAAATATTTATTATCAATTAGTTTATAATTTAAGTTATGATTTAATTTGTCCTCAATCAAAATAAGGAATGATTTATTATAATAGATTATAAATAATAAAAACTATCCCAAAACCTAAACTGTAGTCGTCGTCACCAACAGTCACCATCGTCCTATCGTCGTCGTCACTTTGGCGCGAAACAAATAATGCGCATGTGTCTCTCGTCGTCGTCATTTTCGAAACAAATAGTTCTTATATGTGCACATACAATTAACATTGTTTGCATTCGGTGCTTTTCATTATATTATAAAACTCACACTGTTCTAAACAATACTAAAAAACTGACACCACTTTAGTCTCCATCGAACCTTTAAAAAAATAGTACCCCATATACAACACGCATTGCTAAGAAACAACATTTTAATCGCACCTAAGATATGAAAAAAATAGTGTCTATGTGCATTGTTTCTTGTTGAATTACCTCTCTCAAAGACAACATGTTTGTCCCTCGAACTTAAGGGGTTTGTTTTTTAATCTGTTCAACATTTTAACCCAGATTCCAATACATTTTTTAATATCTTTTTATTTTTTTTATCTCATCATCACTTTAGTCTTTTACCTTTTATAAATCTCTATTCTAGAATATAAACTAGGGGATTTTGCATTTCAGTATCCCAAATTCTTTTTCTTACATTTTGCTTCTCCTTGGTCTTTTTTTATGCAGCATGTAATATTTCTTATATTATATCTTGAAAAATCCATACAACAAATCTATGTTTTTTTTTTCAAAGGGGAAACAAAATGTAATAAATTTTTCAATAGATATTTTTTCATAGTTTGCCTTATAAATTAATGCATTGGTAAAAATAAAAAAGAAGAAGAAGAAGAAGAATATAAACTAATGCAAGTGCTCTCATACGAGACCGAGAAAAAGCGAGGAGTACAAACTTTTCAAGACAAAAGATCAGAGCAGGATAAGATCACGTGTGATATTCACTTCATCCAATTCAAATTATAACATTGCTTTATGTTGACAATAAAGTTATTCATATTACGAATCGTTCGTGGATAAACAAATATTATTTTATATAAAATTATCGTAAAATACTAATGATAATTTAAGTTATGTACTATATTTCTGGATGAATGTTATAATTTTTTTCGTCGTTAAGACAAAAAACGAAACTACTCTAAATACGTGTTGAATATGAAAATTGTAATTTGAATGGAAGGAAGGGAGTAAAAACAATCTGGTCAACCGTTCAAATTGTTTCAACTGTTAAACCATTCATCATCCCATCTTTTTCAATACATCGTCTACTCTATGTTGCAGGGCGTCATGGATGAACAAAACAGATCAGTGCAACAAACGATGCTATCGTTTCCATAGTTATCATTCATACTCGTCTAAGGTCTAATAACACTTGAAATTACAATTGCTTGAGTGCTATCATAAACCCATTTAAGTGCGGAGTATATTTGTTCAAATGATCTTGGGGTTTTCACCAAAACTTGCTGGAAACATCTTCGTTACATTAGGGTAACATCCATTAGTTTGAATTTTGAAATGATAAACACAGTGGATTACCACAATATGGATAGTGAGAGAACGATCGGCACACTATGGATAGAGAGCGAATCTTGTTTGATTTTTTTGTGTTAGTTATGCGCAGACATTGGGACCAGCGCCTATGTTTTCTCCATCCCACTAGGGAAATGTTCGACGCACCAAAAGAAAATCGAGAAAAACAGATGGCAAAGCAGAGATCCTCTGCGAGACAATCTCCGACAGAAAAAGCAAAAAGAAATACTAGAAGACAAATCTTGCATTAAATAACGTTACCACATAGAGCATTTCCTTGCTACAGGACAATTGAGAAGCAAAAAATTCGGGATACGAAAAACAATTCAGTGTATACTTGATGTTAGTTTGGTATATTTTTTTGCCCATTCGTCTCACAAACCGTAAAACTTATCCATGTTCTACGGTTAAGTATAGTACGATACAGTATGCTTGATGCTCGTATAATTTTGTTAATGGTTGGACAAACGTCCACATACTGTTTCCGTTAATTGCTTAATGTCCGTCAAGTAGTTGCTTCATTAGAGCAAAATATTCAACTAATTAGGTTCTATTTCTAAATTAATGGAAGATCAATGAAATACTTCCTCCGTTCCGATTCTCTCGTAATTTGAGATTCTAGAATAATAAACACATGCTTTGAGAAGTTTGGACTTATGAAGTTTATACTTAAAAGCCAATATTTGAAAAGAGTGTGCTAACCCAATAGTTTATGTGTAATTTTTTAAGTATCGTATGATAACGTTATTTATACTGTAAAATCTAAAACTAATAGTGAAAACTGAAACCAACGACCAAAAAAAAAACACTATAAAATAAAGTGATTTTTCTAAAAGAAAAACTTGAATAATGCAGTGAAATGCTAAGTAATAAAAAACAAAAACCATTTTTCTTGATTGATTGTAATGAAAACAGAAAGCATGAATCAAAAAATCGCACTCAAATATATTAATGTCCGTAATTTACTAATTACCATGACTTGGGCATCAATCAACCACGACAGTTTTCAAATACGCTAACTATAGATGATATTTGTCCGCTACAGTATATACACCGTGAACCTAACAAACAAAACACAAATAGTCTTCACTAAATGTAAATGTTAATGTATTACATCAGCCCTATTAATGGATTCCATTTCATTCACAACAAACGGCCTCTGAGAGCAGCAACACTCAACACAAGCACCACCAGCCGCTCGCACCGGTCTCCGCTCTCCGCCGCCGCCTTCTTCAGTCGTCGACGACCGGGTTCCGTCCACCCAAGCCCCCAGTGCGCGCTTTCCGGCAGCAGGCTTCAGCCACTGACACCAGTCAACGCCGCCGTTGACCACCAGTCACCGCCACACCGCCGCCATCATCTTCTCAGTCCCCATCTTTTCTCTCGAGTACTGTTGGTGTGGTGACAGGTAACATTCTCAAACCGCACGTTGCTTATACACCGAAGCACAAAAACACTGATTGTTACTGGATTTCTAACAACGTAGACACGTTATTATGCTTCATCGATGCAGTAGCCTTGAAACATCCGTATAATGCTTTTGAGATCATGATTTGTGATCTTGTTTGAGGTTGTTAGGGATAATGGTGAAAGGCAAAGAGAAAGTAATTCCAAGAGAGTCTAGATTTGAAGTACCAGAAATTGACCTCCGTAACGTTCGAGGATTGTTAGGGCAATCAAAAAAACAAGGTAGATATTGGACTTGTGGTCATATTCAAGTGACCGAGCTGCTTTCTACACTTCTTAAGAAAAGAGACGGCGGTGATCGTGTTCAGTTTTCCAGTCAACATTTAATCGATTGTTTTAATGAGCCATCAGATCAAAAATTGGGTGTGGATGATCTTCGACCAATGTTACGATACGTAGAGAAGAATGGCTTGGTTAAACCAGTGGACTATGACAACGTAGAGTACAATGGGCCAAAGGAGGCTTGCAAGCCAGTTTCTGAAAACAGTAAGATAAGGTTTACTGGGATGAACTTTTGGATAAGTACAAAGGTGGGAGAAGTGGAAAGTTTTCTCAAACAGAATACACCTGTTATTGGAGTAATGAGATTTTACGAATCATGTTACGATCGATTTGGAAAAGAAGACGTGTACTGGGGGCCAGATTCGACAGAAAAACGTCACAAAGGAATGCATGCAGTACAGATCGTGGGCACGGGAGTTGATCCACCAAAAGTTGGGAGACCTTATTGGCTAGTTCAGAATTCATGGGGTGTTAAATGGGGTGTGGATGGATATGGAAAGATAACCAGAGATGTCTTCGATCATTTTGTGATCGTGAAACTACAAGAAAAGAAAATTATAAAAGATCAACAAAAAAAGTATCGAAAGTAGGAGCAGTCAAGGTTCATGGAGTGACCCGTGAAGGCGATACTATATTCTGAAACAGCCATAGACATGCATGAAGATGATAACTAGGGTTCTGCGGCATTTGGGGTACTTTGTGCTGTCTAGTTGAGCCAGTGACACCATGAAGATTTGAGGCCGTGTTGGTTTTTCAGATAATTGGTTATATTACTTGGTGACTTGAAGATTTGAGGCCGTGTTCTGTTGAACAACCTCTTGATCCAGAAGAACAAAGAAAGAGGGTGCAGCTTGGTGAACTTGCCTTGACACTTGATGTGAATGCCCGACTACATTTTACCAGTACATGTCTCTTGGTTTTGTTGTAAAGAGGTTCCTTAGAAAATACGTAGGAAGCATTAAATTCAAATATTATGGCTTAAGACTTCTATGCCTTAATGAGTTTCGAGTTAACAAGCTGAGTAGTTTAGCTATCTAATGAATGATCCTAACAAGATGCCTTGTATTTTATGTCGTAAAATTATCTCAACCAACAAGATGCATTAATGTTATGGCTTAAGACTTCTGTGTTTGCATTAGATGCCCTGCAGGGGAAAGATGGCCAGCAGAAACGTGCAACTCTCATCTTGTTGGAAGAAGAGGAGTGTAGTGGTTGAGGTTAGCTACTAATGTTCGGTGACTGCTGAAAAATGATTTTGGGTGTTGAATGATTCACTGGTACATACAGTTGTTCTACGTTCTGTTTTGCATCTTCATGACAGTGATGCAATTTGCCTGTCTAGTAAGGTGAAGTGATGGAGTCACTCTTTCATTCATTACTATTTTCCCTCCACACAGATCCTATATTTTTTTTGCCCCTAGCAGAACACCTCTTTGCAAATTGAGTCTCTCATGGATCTGGAGGGAAATTTTGAGCTTTTTCGGCAACTAGTACTTAGATTCTGATCACAGTTATGTTAATGTACGACATGGCATGGTATCATGCTTGAATTGATTGTCTAAAGATTATCCGTGTATTGCTGCAGAGAGGACTATTCAGGCTTTTGCTAGAGCTTGAAGGAGGCGTTTCCCAAAGCCTGGCACTCCAAATAGTTATTTATGCTTGCGTAAGAGCTGTGGTACAGGTTTGGGCCTCTGCCTTGCTAGCACTTCGAAAGTTATATGCATTAAACTCAATGAGACTGTTCTTTTTTTCTTTTTTCTTTTCAATCTTTTAATCTTTTAATTTTGTTTGTTTTTTGCATGAAGGTCTTATCTTCAAATTTTCATGTGCTGAATTTTCATTTCTTGTGTAGCACGTATTAGTTTGGTCATATCTATCACAAACAGTGGTAGTATGATGGACCTATTCTCACAGTCCTTCACTTTCATCTGATCAGGTAATTCAGGTTATAAGCCTCTGCAGCTAACAGCTAAGCATCTGGTCCTGGATGCGCTAGTTCACAAAATCACTTTTTCGCTACAGAGTTGGAAATATCCATGATTCTTCTGGCATGCTAGGAAGTTAAGAGAATCCACGCATGCATGGGACTCAGGTTATGCAGGCCGTGGAATAAGAATCTATTCGGCCTCTACGTGACGCCTTCCTTATTTTCTGTTAGTTGGCTTTTAAAGAACGATGCTAATAACAATGCTGAAGGCAGTTGTTTTGCAAATATTTTCATGGAGGCCATTACCAGCAATTCCATCTGTAGGTGACACTCATATCACTCATCACTCGTGTTCTTCTAAGAAATTTCAGTTGTGTTCTTCTAACCTCATTTTTTGTTTCTAAGTCTGTTTTGAGGCGTTTCCATTAATGTTCTTGTGGTTTAATCTGTAGGCATATGATGAATATTGCCCCAGTTTGTTGAACCAGTGCAGAACTCGGGATTTAGTTCAATTTGGTTTATTTGATGAATTGTATAGCGAGATCAAAAGTCAACATGAAGAACAACACAAAAGTCAAGGGAGGAATCTGCTATGCAAGCGCTCAACAAAATACGGCTAGATCAGGCAAAATACGTCTCAGCCTGCCTTTTCCTGTTGGTTTGATCTGGAACAAACTTCAAACTGTTTTCCGTGGTCAGAAAGAGTTCTAGCCATGTACGTATTTTCTGTCTACATGAATCACGAAATCTGAAGTCTAAACTGAATGACTTACTCTAATACCATGTTGTGACCCAACTGTACCAAATGTTCGCACGGATGTTAATTAGAAGTCCCACAATATGTTTGTATCTTGGCGATTATACTGCATATAGGCTTTCTGCATCTCTTGCTTACATTTATTCTTTTGTCCCGTTGTAGTCATGTAGGAGAATCGAGTGCCTGCTTTGATAAGGGAGGTTAAACTTTTTTCTAGAATGGCACAACTGATAGAATACAACTTAGAGGATGTTGATACTTCTGTATTAGCTGTTTTGGTTTGCTCGTGCAAAATGGGTGAGTTGGGGAGATCTTTCTTTCCAGGTGAAACAAGTGAAGAAGTCTGGGAACCTGCTGCTTGCCGAATTGATTAGCTTCATATGGAGCGGAACGGTGATGCTGAAATGGTGATGATGAAAAGGACACGACATACCTGTAGACAAGGTGATGCTTTTGTTCTTATTAAATGACCTTATTTCCCTATGCAACTTTCTCCTCGTGGTGAATTGTAGTAAGTATGTTTCATTGGTCTTGTCTTTTTGCAGCATGCATTGGTGATGTCAAATTTCCGCCTCGCTGGTTGAAATCAAAGAATGAGTTGGATTTTGTGTTTCTTTTTTACTTTTTGATTTCAAAGAATTAGCCGATGTGATGCAGTGACAGAGATTAGAAACTTAAGAGATACCTAACTTTTTTTACTTCTTTTTTTTTTTTTTTTTTTTTTTTTTATTTTTATTGCTGTGGTTATATTTTCAAGATACTGCACTTCAGCTTTTAATGATACCCTGATTTAAAAAAAATTGAAATTGCCCAATGTTTTCCTCTGAATTTCATATATAGTGGTTTGCATTCTGTTGGCATTATCTTATGCTCCTGCCTTTTATTCTCATTGTTACATTTCTATTCCATTTGGCAGGTAGAGGGTGTCTTTTCTTTCAGCCCATGCTAATGCAACATGCTGGTATGAGATGGAGAAAAAGCAAGAGAATAAACAAAAAAAGACCATCATGGGCGAATACACATGAAAAGGCTGTATAATCTGCAGAAAGAAATTCTCGCTTGCAACTATCTCAGGTATTTCAACGATGCCTCTAAAATTAACTGCTATACTGCTTCTGGAATTTTGTATGCTCTTTTTGTTTCTTCTTTTGGAAAGAAAATGAAAGACCAGACTTCCAGATTGTGCCATGTGATTTATCTCCACAGAGATGCATTTGAATTCAACGAGAATGAAAGGGTGAAGACGAAGGACTTCTTGTGGAAAATTAGAAGCGGGATTGATGGCACTGATTCTGTTTCTGATGAGGAGCAGCCCATTAAAGTTTGCATGATCTTCGGTGAGACCTAGAGTCAACAGCAGAAAACCAAGAAGCTTTGACAGAGAGATCGGCACTATTGTGTTACTCATAGCAGAGTACTTATGATCTCCTTCGGATGTAAAACATTCAGAAAAGTTCAAGTAGACAGAGTGCCCAAAAAACGGTGTTGTTCCATCCCCTCTGCAGCTTGAGGAACTTATTAGTAGAGCACTGCGACTTTGACTTGCAGTTTTATCCCCAGGAAATCACGCTAAAGAGACTACACAACCTGAGGAATGCATTGGTGAAGAGAAAAAGGGTTCAGTAAGTGATAAACCTTATATCTCAAAGAGAAAAAGGGTTCGGTAAGGGATAAACATTACATCTCAAAGGCTGACCGAAGGAAGCTAAAAAAAGGCCACAAAAGTAGTGATGCAGATGTGACTGCTACGAGATGACCTTGGAGCTGAAGTGAAGCGAAGCCAGTGATGGCTACTACATTATGGACCCGAGAAAAGGAGTGGAGATGGACGATGAGCACAACGCCATCTGTGTCGCTGCTGTTCTTAGCTCTACCCTGAATGGAGAATTTCGAAAGATGCTATGCTGTTGAATGGTCTCTTGATTGAGAAGAACAAAGAAACAGGATAATCTTCCATGTACCATAAGCAGCATAACCTATGTGCAGGAATTGCCTTGACACGTGATATAGTCCCAACTACCATAAACCATTACACGGCACCTGGAAATTGTGGCTTCTCCTGACCTCAATATTTGCAAGTTTGCAAATCTATACATGAAAAAGGTATTATGATAGCATCTGCAGGATCTGATTTTGTTTGAATGGCAGAATTTCCAATGCATATGTACGGAGTCAGGAAGGATTTGATCTTCTCTCTTGTAGATGCTCTTATGATTCAATAGTTGCTAGTATAAAAGGTTTGTGCTGCTTTTGCAGATTTCTGGTTTGTGCTTGGAGCCGATGGGACACGTGGCTTAATGGTGTCGCTTTAGTGGTGGTTTCATCACGCCTTTATTTACCCAACATGGAGTGGGGGATGCGGCTTCCTCTTTGGAATAGAATCAACAAATACAAATTAGTATGTGCATGTATTGGCTGGGTAATCTGGAGAAGCAAGGAGGATTTGCATGATGAACTCATCTTCCAGATGAACTCTCCCGGACCTGATCAAGCCACTTATGCTCTTTAACTTCTACAAGGGTAACTAATAAACTACACTTTCTATTTCTTTAAGTTGAACTAGCTTTGCCTCATTTTTGCTCTCTACGCCTACGAGCCAAATTATAATAACAAGACAAAGCGTGAGGAATGTTCATGAGATGATGATTCTCATGTTCCATTTCAGATGTTGATGGCAGGATCACAGATTGCGCAGTATTATCAGCTGATCCAACTGGGATTTGAGGTGAGCGTGGATCTAAAGATATTAGATGCCTTTTGGTGTACTTCTGAACTTCTGCTCAGTCTGAATTAAGACTTTCTTTGGTACTTTTCTGGTAAGTCAATGTAGTCAATTATGCTCCTCAAAGAAAATCATTTATAACCCCTGTTTAAAAAATTGCATAAAAACGAATTATTCTCTCTTCGGAATGACCTATGTTATGCATAAAAAATTTTCTAATTGCATGACCATGGTCCGTCTTTAAATATCGGACAGGTTGACATATCAACAAGGGCAACTTTGAAGTAAGATTTGGCTATAGCAAGATTGCAGGGGCTACAGCGTATCATGGTGAATTGCCGGGACAGCACAGAATTCTGAAAGAAGTTCTTGAAAGACAGGGCGGTTCAACATCATCTCCAAGGACACAAGATTCCTGCTAGTGGTCTTCTCACAGAGGGACAACCGCTGCCACAACGAGTCGGGCATCTCTGACATGATCGTCGCTTTGGCTGGATTGTCTCTGCTTACACCATGCCTCGGTATGAAGGTCCTTCCTGTAGTCATCAGGGAAGACTCTCGCCACCCGCTGCACACCTTGGCCGCAACATTAGTGAGAAGGTGCTTCATGAGCTTGACATTCTGGCCTGCCTGTGTCAATGCCAAACTGGCCATGACAACGGCCACTGATGAAGAAGAGCTGCTGAGCTGATGAAGAATGTTTCCCAAGATTCCCTCTTTAAAGATGTTTTTTGATTTGGGTATATTCATTGTAACGGGCGGGAGAGAACGTCTTGGTGTAACGGGTGCTATATTCATTATACTAGGAATTTGTTGGCCAAAAAGTCTTCTCCAATCGTTTATCTCATATATTTGTTTTGACATTTTAAGTTGTTTTAAATAGGATAATTTATCGTATCT
>JAOVYX010002560.1:0-11682 GCA_035668315.1 Drosera spatulata
GAGAACTCTCTGGGATGCTTACTTGAGGGTCAAGAATGACATCCACCATGGTACTACTACTAATTTCCCAGTTCTCCGCTATTTATCTTTGTGTTTTCTTTTTTTCCTTTTTCCTGTTTGAGGTATTATTCTTCTGTTCTCCTATGATATTATTGTTTCCCAATATTAATGAGTTCAATTCTGGTAGTCATTTCAAAATATTGGGTTTCACATGATATGGGTGACTCAATTTCCTTGATTTTACCGGCATTTTACTCCTTGCACTTGGTGTTTATACCCATTTGACCCTCTTCAAGCAGGTGTGGAAATCAATGATTTTGTTGAGACATCTAGGCAGCTGCTGCAACCACTTGAGGATTTTTTCAACAATGTTTTTGTAATGGTGGTACGTTCTCTTAACAATATATATTTCCCGAGATGACTCTGAACTGAAAACAATCATATGTGTTTCTTATAATATCTGGGTAACAGAAACTTGAAGAACTCTGCTAGATGTTTGAGGAGTGTTATCGGTTTGAGTGTTCTGTCTTTGGAGGTTGTTACTTATTTTCAAGATCCGTGGTGTTCTGGATGAGTTTATCTGTATTGGATTCGTCTTTGCAGGAGGATGAGAGAGTCAGAAACAATAGACTGCTGCTGCTGAAGAAAATCGCAGACCTTCCCAAAGGAATTGCTGATCTTTCACTTCTACCTGGGTTTTGAGCTTGGGGAAGCCGATGTACAAAGAGTAGGCCAATTTTCTCCCTGATAGTATGTCAAATCGGGAAATGATAGTATTATAGCGACGAGGAAATAGTTGCTATTTCACATTCCTCAATGTCATTCTTACAGAACGCTCCATATTGGATGCAATAATTCCTTCATGTACTCATTTTTTTTCATAATTTATATCAACCTACTACCATTGTGACCGAAACCAAGAAGCAGAGACTTCAACAGTCCGTATAGTGTTATAGCAACTTGTATTTATAACCCAGTTTTATATCAATATTTCTTTTCAAAACTTGTTTTTTTAGTCTATATTTCTAGTTTAGCTGCTGTCATTAACTTTTTCCACTTGAGTCAATTAGATCAAAGTCATGTAGGCATAATGCACATCTGAGCAGGATGAGTCGATGGTTTTTTTGTTTTGCGAATACATGGTTCATCTCTGTGGACAGGAAGAAGCTCCTTTCTGAGTCGAAGAATTTTGATGCGGTTTCTCTGCATGACACTACTGTGACTGTCGGAATGGTTTCAGGCGTAGTGGCTTGAGTTTCCTTCGGCTTCTGATGATGTATTTGCAACTTGATGTGGTTTATTCTAAGATGTCTTTAGGATCGTAGAAGAACGGGCTTGTAGAAGAACAAGAAGGCAAGGGAGCTGTTTGGTTCTCGAGAGATGAGATAATTGCATGTAGTTGATTGTCTCTCTTTCAGGTTGCTCATCTCTTCCGCTTTGGAGTTATCGCTTTCAGAGGGAAAGCTTCATGTGGCGGTGGCTTGTCTTGCTAACAAGATTCGAAGGTATTCTGTTTTCATGTTGGCAGTTATTTTGTTGAGTTGGTGGTTGTGATCTTGTTTGCTTTTGTGGTTGCGATATTGTTCGCCTTTGCTGATATTTTTTTAGAGACTCGATTATTTGTGGTTTATCCAACTTGTCAAAGAAAAACTTTGTTGCAGTCAGACAAAGCAGGAAACAGTCACGAGGTGGAATCTACAAGCTTTATGTACAGTGCATCTCAGTGCTTCGAGGCCAACAAAGTCATGCTTGTTGCCAGTGACACAGGAAACCTTTGTAGTATCCAACTCAAAGCAGTCGTACTACAGAGAAAGCAGAAAACAGGCACACGGGTGGATTCTACAAGCTTTATGTACATTGCATCTCAGTGCTTGGGGGCAACAAGGTCATGCGGTGATCAGTGACCGAGGAAACCGATTAGCTGCAATACTGCTTATCTTGCTAATTGAATAAGCTGCCTTGTTGCCCACAACTGAATCCTCTGCCTTACCCTGAAAGAGGCAAGTGATCAAGGCCTCCATTTGTAATCTCGAGAACCTGACAGACTTATTCAGAGTGCGGGAGCCCTTGCCTGCCACCAGGAATGCATAATTGTGCAAGAATCTCTTGTACCCAGGAACTATCGTCTTCACAATAAGCCGGCATATCATCTCCCTCATGCTTTCATCACTCACGACCCAGTGACATTGCTTCTCGAACAGCAACTCAAAGGCGGCGTTGAATGCTTTTAGTCTCTGACAGACCAACTCTTGTGCAGTTGTCCGTCCTGGGAAGATGAGTAGCAAGCTGTCCTCCCTCAGCATAGAAGGAAGCTTTCCCCAGCTTTCGCTCAGGTAAATTTCAGAGAAGTGTAATGCGTTCTCTCCAAGTCGTTGAGACCATTCTACACCCATAATTTCAGCGAGTTTCGTGTCCTTGGTTGTCTCGTGCAGGTACCAGTAGTTGTTCATCAGGAAAAAGTGGGCTTGGGCGCTTTCCCTGTAACTGTTCGACCATTTCATGAGGTTGATGTCTAGAGCACTCAATATTCTGTAGAACTCGTCCCTGAGGGTCACGCCATCGGTTGAATATTTCTTTTGATCACTCCACACTTTGTGGATGGAGATGACCTCGGATAAGGTCGATCTGTAATCATCTTTGAGGAGCCTTATGCAGTAACTTGTGACAAACATGACCAGTCGAGGAACACTACCATCTGAGGGAGGTGGCGTGGATCTATGTAGCTCAATCTGAAGTGGGAGCTCTATGAATATCTGGAAAGCCCCACCTACAACCTTATTTATGAGTTCTCTTGTTAATGTTTGCACTTCAATGCAATCTTTGCCACCAAAGAGCCTATTGAAATCTATCCGGAGCTTGTTGAGAAAACCAAATATCTCCAGGAGCTTCAACAGTTTAGCGGCATCTTTCTTCGTCTCGGTAACTTTGTTCCCGAATTGTAGCAGCACCAGAAATCCACATTGGCTGATGATTCTAGCGAAAGATTTAGAGGCAACATCAGGGCTAATCTTCTCTAACACCTTACTAGCAAGCGCGTACTCGGCCTCAAGTACATCCTTCACTGCAAACTCCAGATGCATGCCCCATCGAGCTATGTCATCTTCTATGACCCGCACAGAATGCAATGGTGAAACTTGTTTATCAAGGTAGTTTAAATTGATAGCATGTAAGGCGGCTCGAGTGCTTGAACTCCTGGCATCAACATAGATGGTAGTGCAATTTTCAAGCCGACCGTTGGCTTTCAATCTCTCAAGAATGGCACCAATCTTCCGAATGGCTATGTTACCTGGTAATCTTGAGCGTGGATCGTTTTTAACTTTCAGTAATCTCCCAAGCTCGAGTTCCAGCTTGTCAAGTGCGTTGCTCATGAAGCCTCTCTTAAGATGAGCATGAGCTTCAATCGCCTTCATATCCTTGAGAATTCTTGAGGTTCGCTTCACATTCAACTCAGAGTTAGCAATAACATCGTCATCGTCGTCCGTTGGCTTGACAATTTCTTCCATCCAGTTTACTGCTAATTCACAAGTATCACGGAGAAATCTCAATGCTTCTTCATTCTGCTTGATGATCAGCAAGTAGTCGTCTAGAGGGCATTCATGGCATGTGCTGGAGATCAACAGCATTTGAAGTTCACGGACAGTATCATGAACTTTCAAGGCTGCAGCGACAGGTCCTACAGCATGGTTGATTCGCTCTGCGACTGCAGTAACCTTGCACACCTGGGCATGCGTGGAAGAGACTTCTATGGTCGAAAACTGTAGGTTGCACTTCATAGCATCCTGCCTTGAACTCGCTTCCTCTATTGCACAACAAAGCAGGTTTGCTTTCTCTAAGCTGACTGAAAGACGCTGCCTAGCAGCAGTAAGAAGGCTCACATTGGCCTTCCCGTCATCCATTTCAATGAACTTACACTACAAGGCCTCCATTTCGATCATCGATCCCGGAACCAGGATGGCTTCATTTCACTTGATAAAGCAATACTAGAGTGCAAATTAAGAGATGCTGTCTGGTACAAATAATATTTGTATGGGTATGATTCTGCATTTTTGTGCTCAAGTGCAGGGATCACTGTCTAAGCGGGTCTTCAACAAACTTTACCAAATTGAACCAGAAAGAACAGCAACACATTCAAACCAAACATCGTTCACTTTTTCCAAGGGAGAGGAAAGAGCTCACTCCTTTGCAACTACCGCATCAGAAAGGCGATCCGGTTCAGCCATTGTGAAAGCAACTGCCTGTTATTCACCACCAACACAACGAGGAAGATTGAATTACAAAGACGAGAAACTTGGATGCGATAGAGCCAGATTAAATACAAATATCAAAGGTGTAATGTAACATTGTCTAAACAGCGCATCTAGCGGTCTTACAAAGAACGATAGAAAGAGTAATACATACTCGAGTGCAGAAACCCATACTATAACTCCCAACGCACCATAACTAAGTTGTTCGATATATATTAATAGAGTCTTATATCATCAGTTCGGATTTTGTCAGAGTTGGTTTCTCGACATTATATTAACAAGAGATCACCAATTCGATTATTGTGTTTCCTCATCAGTGTTTTTCATATTTTATGTCCCAATGGATTTTCGAGAAGAACAACACTGAAAATAACTCAACAAAAGTTGGACTACTGAAGGGTAATATATATTTTTAAGGCTCCTCTTAAATTACAGCATGTAATAATCAACTACTACAGCAACAATTCTATGGTTCCTCATTCACAAGTTCAATGTCAACATGAAAGAAAACGCACAAGAAAGGTGCAGAAAAAAAAAACGGATATATAAAAATACCGCAGAATACAATACACGATAACACAAAAATAAGTATGTCAGCTGCATCATATGATAATCGAGATGGCTATTTCTAATTGCTGATTTCGTTAATTAAGATAATGTCCAAATCAATCTTTCAAAATTGGGTATTTTCATATTACATACTCAAAAATTGATACTTTCATGTTAACAATTTATGAGATTGATTTAAAATCAGTCATATTGATTTTATGAAAGATTCCTGACAAGATTAAAACATGAAAGGAAAATGTATGTTGAGATATCAAGATTAAAATATTATGTTCCCCATTGGCAATCGTGGAGGATTCTATTGACTTTTTGACAACAGAAGTTCATATGTAATTGCTATAATCAAAGGTATAGAAGAAGATTTTATTTTTGAAAGTTTTGTATAGTTGTAAAATTTTGCTCAAAATGAGATATTATAAATACTTGGGAGTTCAAAAACCATCTTGGAGAGTTTCAATATTGAAATGTTTAGGTTTTAGGTTATAATATCAACGTATATGTAAGATTATTGGTTTAATTTGTCCAAGATGACAATTTGAACAAGTAAAATGGAATAACATAAATTTTGGGATTGTAAAATGGAAACATATAATATTGAGATAGTAATATGTCCATAATATCACGATTTGAACAAGTAATATGTCAATGGTTGTAATTGAAACCTAACCAATCAATATATCTATGGTTGGATGTTTCTAGAACCTCAATTTTTTCTACTTTGTCCCCCTTCCTTAATTAAAGAATATAACTTGAATTTTTTGTATCCTCAATTTATATTGTAATATTTAATCATGTATTCTGTGTATAATGTACTTACAAATATTGTGTTTCCTAATTTCAACGATCTTGGAGGATTCTATTGACTTTTTGACAACATAAGTTCGTATGTAATTGTTATAATCAAATGTATAAAAGAAGATTTTATTTTTGAAAATTTTGTATAGTTGCAAAATTTTGCACAAAATGAGATATTATAAATACTTGAAAGTTCAAAAAGCATCTTGAAGAGTTTCGATATTGAAATATTATTTTTAGGATGTAATGTGAACGTATGTATAAGATTAGGGGTTTGATTTGTCCACAAGATGACAATCTGAACAAGTAAAACGGAATAACATAAAGTTTGGGGTTGTAAAATGAAAACATATAACATTGAGATAGTAATATGTTCATAATATCACAATTTGAACAGGTAATATGTCAATGGTTGTAACCGAAACATAACCGATCAATATATCAATGCTGAATGTTTCCAGAGCATTAATTTTTCTACTTTATCTCCCTCCCTTGATTAAAAAATATAACATAAGTTTTCTTTTTTATCCTCATCTTTATATTCCATCTAATCTTTAATCATACTTTCTGTATGTAAATGTTGTGTTCCCCAATACCATCGATCTTAGAGGATTGTATCGACTTTTTGACAACATATGTTCGTATGTAATTGCTATAATCATATGTATAAAGAAGATTTTATTTCTGAAAGTTTTGTATAGTTGCAAAATTTTACTCAAAATGAGATATTATAGATACTTTAAAGTTCAAAAAGCGTCTTGAAGAATTTTTAGGTCGTAATATGAACGTAACAAGTTGTTATTAACAACTTTGTTACCTTGCAATGATTCTACCATGCCAAAATATCCATAAATAACTGAGGAACCAAATGCACAAGTATTAGACGGCGATGAAAGTCAAGAAATGATAAAATAAAGCAAAGATCCTAGGGATTCAGAGCGAACCAATTGCTCCTTGCACTTCAATTTGATGAGGATCATGTAGACGAACGCCAAATCTCGAGACCAGGAATTGAAGTGTCATCAAGGCACACAATGGGGAAATCACTGTGCTGATGAATACCACGAACAACTCTGATGCAAGCGGCACTTTTCATATCTGCATCGTACCAAAACAGCTTCACCATTTTCTTCATACTTTTAGCATGCGTTGCCACTAGGAATTTGTTGGTGCCCTGGTAGTATGCAACCGGATAAACGACGTTGCTGAATATGCAAAGCATTTCTTCCCTCTCCATACGTATGGACCTAGTCCATGACTCCTGACCAGTATTATTGTCCGTCGCCATGAACCAAATCTCGAACCAATCAGCACAAGACGGGGAGCGCAAGCTGAAGCAACGTTCCCCCAAGGCATCGCAGCATACCCCATCCCTAAGTTCGTGGCCGCAGCCTTCAAGTTGTATCACGCTATACTCTTCCTTACTCAGGTCAAATTTAACGAGAGCCTTCATGTAGTGCTCCCCATACCTTTCACTGCATCGCTTGATCTTTTGAGCAGCCGCAGAACAGCCGGAAAACAATGCTGCAAAGTCAGGTGGTCCGCTTAGTACAAACCAATACGGAGCATTGTTCCTGAATCTACATTTGGGAAACCAAGCCTTGTAAAACAGTTGACAAAATGCTCCCTCTAACAGCTTCCAAGAGTCATTTCTGAGACTGTAAACCAGAGTAGCCTTTCGGTTGAACGAAAGGAGCACGACCTTATAGTCATGGTGGTGGTATCCGAAGCCGACAACCAAACAGCCATCTCTAGGCAGTGTCGGAGGATAAGGAACCCGTCTGTGGGTCCTCGTGAGAGGACTGTGCAATAAAACCTCGTCGCGTCTTTTGTTCTCCATCAGGCAAATCAAGCCATTCGAAACCCCCACCACATGTAACAACCGCCTAATCGAAGGATAAAGCGAGATCACGACATCGTCGTCGTCGTCGTCGCCATCATCATCGCCGCAATCGAGGCAGTGAAGAGAAAGCCGGTTACCTGGTGGAGCGTTATTATTCATTAAAAAGAGTTGAAAGGATCCTTTTTCTCCTTGTCGTCGTCGTCGTTGCTGTTGGTGGTGATGTCGGATGAAAGCTGGATCGATGACTATGTGTAACCATTCTTTGCATACGCACTTGAATCGAACCACGGATTCAGTCTCAGCCGGAGAAGGATCTCGTAAATTATCGATTCGGGAAACGTGATTAGTTGAACTCGTACTTTTTTGGGGTTCTGTCGATGGGCGAAATTTAATTCTAGGGTTTCCATCACTCCGCCTATGTTGCCATCAAGTAGGACCATTTGCTGGAGTTTCGCTTACCCCTATCGTTATTATATAGGGCTATAAGATCAACCACGATGGTAAATGCTACCTCTCTCGGTCCCATGATATTTATAATTATTTGTTAAATTTTTGTGATATTTGATAAAAAAAAATATTTTTAATGATAATAAGGTTTTTGTGAAAGGAAGTATTGAGTGTACTGTAACAAAATATGATTGATATGATCTTTTTTTAAATTAAATATTAGTTGAGAAAGAAAATATTATAACTAAATTAGAACAGCAAAAAATAAAGTGTTGCATGTATTATGGGATGGAGGGAGTAAATACCATCAAGTAAGACCATTTGTAATATTTTGATGTTTGATATTATTTTGTATTAGATGATATAAAATTGAAATTTTTTTAGCTCATGTTATAATATACAACAAAAACTATCATTAGTATTTTACGAAAATTTTATAAAAAAAAATCATTTGATCGTCCAACGAGACGAATAAAAGTTAATCTTGATATATGTGCATAGTCAAAGTGTTACAACTTCATGAGATGGAAGGAGTAATATGCTATTTCTGGCCTAAATAAATTGGAGTAACATCCAATGGTTAAAATATTTTAGGTTAGATTTTGAGTTTGCTAAAATTGAGAATATAACCTCTCCTATTTTATGCTCTGGGAACAAAAAGGGGAAATTGAGTTGAGAAATTGAAAAATAAAATAAAAATTGACTTTGTTAAAATATGAAAAGATAACACTGGAGCAATATTTCTATATTTTAACATTTTCGTATGGTTCATCGTGAAAATATGGCATGCTTGTCCTATATTTGACATTGAGCGTTGGAGATACTCTAATGTCATTGTTTGTATGAGGATTTGATTTTTGGGTTAATCATCCTGCAGATTCCTTGCATCAAATCTTCAAATATTGTGCTATAAAATTAATACCGTATTATAAAAGTATGTACGGCTTTGGCTCTCCCTTTGACAAAAAAAAACTAATTTTTTATGAAAATTTTTATTGAATATTTACTTTTATGAATGCCTCCCTCTTTCAACAATCTCCTGAGCTCGACTTCCAGCTTGTAAAGTGCGTTGCTCAAGAAGCCTTCTTTGAGACGAGCACATTCATTTCATAATTAGCCAAAACGTTGGCATCGTGATCCAGTAGTTGGACAGTTTTTTCCATCCACTTGACTGCTAATACGCAAGCATCACTAAGGAGTCCCAATACTCCTTCGAAATAGTCGTCAAGAGGACATTCATGGCATGTTCTGGAGATCAGTGGCGTCTCAAAGCTCACGATGAACTTTTAAGGCTGCGGCTAAAGGACGTACAGCATGGTTGATTTGCTCTGCGACTGCAGTAACCTTGCACATCTGGACATGCAAGGAAGTACCTCCTATTGCCGAGAGCTGTAGCTTGCGAGTTATACTATCCAGCCTTGAACTTGCTTTTTCTATTGCACAAGAAAGCAGGCTTGCTTCCTCTAAGCTGTCCGAAAGGCGCTGCCTAGCAGCTGCAACAAGACTTAAAATGAAGAACGATGGACCTGAACCAGACAGGATCTTCATTTTAATCATCCATCCGTTGCAAAAGATGACTTCGTTTCACCCAGGGACCAAAAATTTATAGTTTCAATCATAAGTGAAGAGAAGCTGTCTTACACGCAACAAATTTTATTTCTATAAGCGCCTTTCTGCATCTTTGTGCACGAAAGCGCAGGGATCACTATCTCAGCGGATCTTCAACAAACTTTACCAAATTGAACCAGAAACACATTCAAACCAAAGATCTTCAATTTTTCTAAGGTAGAGGAAAGAGCTCACTCTTTTGCAACTACCATATCGAAAAGGCGAATGCGTTCGTGACACCAACAGTCTGCAATCCGCCACCAACTAAACAAGAAAGATCAAATCATGAAAACAGGAAAATAGGCTGTAAAAGACAGGTCAAATACACAAACAATATAACAATGTAACCCCGTAACAATGTAACAATGTAACAATGTAACAATGTCTCCACCGCGCATCTAGCGGTCTTAGAAAGAAGTAATACATACTCGAGTTCAGAAAATTATATCGTGACTCCACAAGCACCATAACTAAGCAAAAGGACTACATAAAACAAAGAAAAATGGAAAATATTCAACAAAAATTGGACTCCTGAAGATGGCTTGGTCAGTATGGCATGACAAATAATGGGACAGTATCAGCAGCAAGCAGCTACAGGGGAAAGATCACTGAATCCTGAGACGAACCAAATGTGACTGCTCAAGCGCCCCCCTTCTGCTTTAGGGTGATCTTGTCTCCTAGGCTTAGAGCGATTCCTTGGGTCTTGCTCCTAATCCTAATGTAGCCGCTTAATTTACCATCTGTTTGCTTCTCGACACTCACGTTTACCAGCGCATCCTCCCCAAACACGCTCTTCGCGTACAGGTTAGCAGCTAGGAAACCACACTCACCTTCCAAAGCGGACCTGGAAAAGCAAAGACGAAACACGGCAGAAATTGAAAAAGAGAACTTAACAAGTAATGATGCCCGAGAATGAGAAAAAAAGGAATACTCACGGCGGTGTAAGACACTTCATGTTCGTTGACCTAATGATGTGGTTGAGAAATTCCTTCTCATCTTGAATCACAGTGTTCACAGCAACCTGGATTATGTCAGGCAAACAACTAAACATCTAAGATATAACTTAGGGATTCTCGACTAACAACCTAAACATCTAAAGAACAACTAGATTAGAGTAAACAGAATGATCATACGCTAGGATATCGAAGTCACGACCCTATCCTCAGTTTCCTATCACTCGACGTTTAGCCTAACGCATAGCCTAGTTTAGCATTTCCTTAGTTTCATTAGCTTAAATCACCATTCGATTATAGTTTGACCCATTTAAGACTACATTCGTCAATCGCTAGGAGCCCAGTTCCTCGTAGGATGATACTCTTACTCTCTTATTATTACATGATAAGCGACACGTGCACTTACGTATTGCAAATTAGTAAACGCTAGAGCAGCTTGATCTGAAGACCGCTTTTCTTCACGAATACCTAAAGGAGACCATCTATATGCAGCAGTTGGAAGGGTTCGTGAAACCGGATAAGAAAGGCTGGGTATGCAAGTTGGTGAGATCGTTGTACAGCCTAAAGCAATCTCCTAGGCAGTGGGACAAACTATTCGATGGGTTCATGATAATACATGGATATTCCCATTGTGAGTATAATCCTTGAGTTTACTATTCATTTTGGGATGATGGTTCAATAGTGTTTTTAAGTCTCTATGGATGACATGTTGATAGCTGCGAAGGAAAAGAAGCACATCGTCAAAGAAGGTGTTGAACAAGGAGTTTGACATGAAAGATCTTGGTGCTAGTAAGAAGATTCTTTGGATAGAAATCCGAAGAGATAAGGAAGCAAAGAAGCTGTGGTTGATGCAGAGAAGCCTGTCTCCTGATCGGAGTAACTAGAAGCATTATGTATCCAATATACTTGGGACAATAATAACTAGGACTAATTCATTACCCAAACACAGCAAACGAGAAGTAGGCTGATCTGGTACATTGTTAATGGGTTTTCCGTCAGTACAGCTAATGAGGTCAAGTCAATGTAAAAGAGGAGCGATCAAGACAACTCCAGTAAAAGAGGAGTGATCAATATAATTCGAGCATATTGTATATCAAATGCCACTTAAAGAACCAAGTACGGATAAAACAATAAGCAGTTCCAGCATGTTTTCAGGGAATAGACAAAATACCTTGTTTTCCCACTCAAACTCGGCCCACATTGTCCTGAATGCTACATCAGCACA
>JAOVYX010002561.1:0-11681 GCA_035668315.1 Drosera spatulata
ATTTGGGATTGTAAGTTATGAATTCGGTTACTGTTCATAGATCCTTGACTGCGGTACCCCTGAAACCCATTCGGTTTATTTGGCCTTGTCACGGACCTGATCCGTGACGGCATAACGCTTACGTGTTTTCTGACACGGAAAGTCGAGGACGTTACACTTGACTACACTGGTCACCAAGGGAAGACTGAACTAACCCTTCGTTGATCATTTGACAGCGATTGTCTAAATCAGTATAAATCATTGTGTTCTTTACTGCATTTCATTTCATACTTTAGAACTGATAGAATAGAGCTCGTACACAAAAGAGACAAAGTCCAAAGGACAAAAGTCTCGACTGCAGACTAGTTCCGTAAGTCTGCAGTAGACCTAGTGCATACTAGTCAAGACAAGTTTACACTAAGTCGTGAAGAAATTTTAATAGCCTATTCACCCCGTTTCCCCCTTCCACCCTCTAGACTGTTTTATTATAACTATGAGAATTACTATATCTTAATTAATTATTTCGTTAGGATATGAAATACCTTTTGTTAGTGAGGGTTATTGTAATACCTTAAGGAAATGCTTAAATGGTTTGATAGTACTACATTTATCAATAAGGTGCAACTTCCTTTTCGGTAACCCATCACTTCAGAACTCTGCAGTTAAGCGTGCTTAACATGGAGTAATGCTGGGATGGATGACCTCCCGAGAAGTTTTTCCCAGGGTGTGCGCGAGTGAGGCCAAAGCGCACTGAAAGAACTAGTGTTGAAAGGACTAGTGTTGGTCTGTGGGGCCAATTGTCAGCAAAGATTTGACCGGAACGTTTCACGTACAGTCATCATCGTACGTCTTAGTCGTCACTTTCGTCCTCGAAAAAAATAATGTGCATGTGTCCCTTGTCATCATTGCCTGTTATTATCTTTACCCGAACAAATTGTGTTTATATATATAAAAACAATATATATCGTTTTGTATTCAATATTCTTGATTATATTAAAAAATACGCATTATCTAAACAGTGGAAAAAAAAGACCAACACTTTAACCGGGTGAGACACAAACAGTCCACTTTTCTAAACGCGCATTGTTCCACTCATGCGCTGTCCCTCCATGTTGTCCGCTCCTCGCCGATACGCCTTCGTCACCCTCATGCCCAACCGACACGCCACCGCATCCCAAAAGCTCAAACCCCAACCTCCCAAAACCACAATTCTCACTCCAACCCACAATCACCAAAACCCTAGCTCCGATTCCCTTAAATCGACGGTGCCAGATCATGATAAAGAAACCTACAATTGAAGCCGAATAAGAAGATTAATACTGGGTGAAGTTGTAAACTGGAACCAATTTTGTCATCTTTGCACATAAAATGGTTAAACAAGTTCACAAAAGACCTTAAAAATATCCAAATCCAAAAATAAATCAAGAATGAAGAAGAATCTGTTTATAAGACCTGCAGATCCAATATCAATCAAGGTATCAAAAAAATGTCTTCGAGGAGATGGACGACGTCGAGGAGGTCAAGCCGAGTACGGTTGTTCCGTTCTCGAGGTTGTTCGCATGTGTGGATGGGCTCGATTGGGTGTTGGTTCGGTGACGGCGACGACGCACGGGATGGCGTTGGTGTTGGTCCTGGAGTTTATTGAAACAAGTACTATATAATATTGAAGGTTTTTTTAAATTCTACATCATAAAATTCTTAAGAAATTGAAAAATAAAAAATATCGTTAAAAATGATTGTGGTATAAATTTATCACTAAAATTATAATGTTATCATCAAATAGGTATAATTTTGTACTATAGATATAATTTATTTTATTTATTATTCCTGATATAAAAGGGATGACCTAATAGATCATCTTTTTATACCTATTATAATAAATAAAAATAAATTATATGTATAGTATAAATTTATACATATTCGGTGATAAAATTATACCTATTGTAATGAAAATGATAATTGTTCCAAAAATCATGAAATACAACATAACAACTCGTGCAAACATCATGATCTTCATAAAAATTCACTCCTAACTCCTTTCCAATTGACTTTTACAAATTAAGTTGCAAAACGGCTCATCTAAACTAAAACCACGAACAAACAACAATCGTCGTTCAAACAAAATGACACTAAAATGGATAAAAACAAAGATAATTAATCCAAAGAAATATATATAAATAAGTGTTTATCACCACCCGTGCTCGTATGATGCAAAAGTAGGAGTTTGACATTTGCACAAGGGTAGCACATTATCCTATAGTTTTAGACCTTTTATACATAATTGTTTCAATTTTAGAAATAAGCATATATTTCTTTTGAGGAGGTTTTTTTTGTTAAAAAAATTATATATTTTCAGAAAAATCATGTGTAAAAAATCAAAAAAATTTCAAAATTTAAAAAATTAAATAATTATTTTTATAAATAATAAAAATAAAAATATAATTCAATAATAATTGAAGGATTAAGTGTTATTTACGCACAACCATACCAAACGATATGTTGCTTGTACCTTCAATTCCTTGATGTGGCTGGTTTCACTCATGAGCTATGCTTCCTCGACGCCTTCTCCACCGCATGAGTCTCGCCTCACTGTGTCAAACCCATGCTTTCATACCACCATATCCACTTCAAAACCTCAATTCGAGCGCCAATCTCAATTTCCTTGGTGGAGTTTTACGAGGATTCAATCTGTTTTATGGAATACCCAACACACTCGAAAACCCTAGATTGTTCAGAATGTACTGTACACAGAAACCGAGGGACTCGGAGTGGACTGATGATATAGAGTACTTGGATGAGTCAGGGGCTGTTATTCATTCTGGGAAAGGGATACGCTCGGTTGAGCGTGGGGTCGATGACCATGTGATGGCAGGTGGGGTAAAGAAGCCGTTTCTCAATGCTTTGGCTGTCGAAAAGATTGTCGAGATTGCCAAGCGGTGGAAATGGGGGCCTGAGATGGAGACTCTGTTGGATCAGCTTCAGTTTGTGCCGAGTATGACTCATATTCTTCAAGCTTTGAAGATTGTAAATGATGGCGATGCGGCGATGACTTTGTTTCAATGGGCGAAAAGGCAGTCGTGGTATGTGCGGAATGACGAGTGTTATGTTGTGCTTTTGGATGAATTGAATAGGGTTAGGGATTTTGAGAGGATTCGCTCGTTATTTGATGAGATGATTCGAGATTTAGATGGCGATGGGGTCTCTTCATCTGGTGCGTGTAATCGTGTCATTCAGTATTTGGCTGCGGCGGAGAAGTTGGAGGTGTGCTTTTGTTGTTTCAAGAAGCTTCATGAAGCTGGTCATGAGATCGATACACAGACATATAATGCGCTGATTAACTTGTTCCTGAAAAAGGGTTTGCCTTATAAGGCTTTTGAGGTTTATGAAAGTATGGAAGTGACTGGTGGTTCATTGGATGGTTCAACTTACGAGATGATGATACCTAGCCTTGCGAAATCCGGTCGTCTTGATGCTGCTGTCAAGCTTTTTCGGGAGATGCTTAGCAAGAATATGCAGCCCAGCTTTTCAATTTTTTACACCCTAGTTGATTCAATGGGTAAAGCTGGGAGGCTGGACACTTCGATGAAATATTATTTGGAACTGCAGGTATTTGGGTACCGACCATCTGCACCCATGTTTGTTTCCTTGATTGAGTCCCACGTCAAAGCCGGGAAATTAGATGCAGCTCGTAGTCTGTGGGACGAGATGAAGAGAGCTGGCTTCAGGCCTAACTATGGGCTCTACACTATGATTGTTGAGTCCCATGCTAAATCAGGGAAGCTGGACATCGCTATGTCTGCTTTTCAGGACATGGAAAAGGCGGGATTCTTACCCACTCCATCAACGTACTCTTCTCTGTTGGAAATGCATGCTGCCTCTGGTCAAGTCGATCCTGCTATGAAGCTCTATAATTCAATGACTAGTGCAGGGTTAAGACCAGGTCTAAGTACTTATACTGCTCTTTTGACACTTCTAGCAAATAAGAAGCTAGTGGATGTTGCTGCGAAGATTTTAATTGAAATGAAGTCCATGGGATACTCCGTTGATATCACTGCCAGTGATGTTCTTATGGTTTATATAAAGGATGGATCCATTGACCTGGGACTTAGGTGGCTTCGCTTCATGGATTCATCTGGGATTAGAACAAATAATTTTATTATCAGGCAGCTCTTTGAATCATGCATGAAGAATGGGTTGTATAATTCAGCGAAACCTCTGCTTGAAACTTATGTTAACTCTGCTGCGAAAGTTGATCTCATACTTTACACATCAATTTTGGCTCATCTGATAAGATGTCAGAATGAGCAGAATGAGAAGCATTTGATGTCAATCCTTGGTGCTACTAAGCACAAGGCACATGCCTTCATGTGTGGACTTTTCATGGCCCCAGAACAGAGGAAGCAACCTGTTTTATCTTTTGTGAGGGATTTCTTTCAAGGAATCAATTATGAGTTGGAAGAGGGAGCAGCTAGGTACTTCGTCAATGTCATTCTAAACTATCTTGTTCTTATGGGACAGATAAATCGAGCTCGATGTGTTTGGAAAGTAGCCTATGAGAATAAGCTTTTTCCCAAGGCAATCGTCTTTGATCAGCATATCGCTTGGTCTCTTGACGTCAGAAACTTATCTGTTGGAGCTGCACTCATTGCAGTTGTGCACACCCTCCATCGGTTCAGGAAACGCATGTTATATTATGGCGTAGTTCCTAGAAGAATGAAACTTGTTACAGGGCCAACTCTCAAGATTGTGATTGCACAGATGTTAAGCTCTGTAGATTCTCCATTTGAGGTAAGCAAGGTTGTTTTGAGAGCCCCAGGTGATTCTGTGCTGGAGTGGTTCAAAAAGCCGATAGTTCAGCAGTTTCTGCTGAATGAAATCCCTTCACGAGCTGACATTCTCATGCATAAGCTGAACATCATTTTTCCTAGTTCTGCTCCCGAAATCAGATCTCTGTCCCCTCCTAAACCTCTAGCTGGAATGAAGTCTATATAATGACTATTACTATGCTAGGGCTGTACTAGTTTTGTAATCTTATTTTGAGAAACAAATATCAGGGAAATGCACATTAGTATAATGCATGAGATCAAAGTGATGCAGAACCGGTTGAGTAATTTGGCGCTCGTCTCATGTATCTGCCCTCGTTTGGGTCCCTGGTAGTCTATCCGATGGTTTTGTTTGTTGCATCCTGACCATTACCAACTGTCATGAGAAAGCCAATAATTTGTAAATTTTAGGAGTTGTTTCGTATTATTGTTCAAAATTATGACAATCAAAATCAATAACAAAAATAGAAACCAATAACGAAGATCGAAATCATTTTATAAAATAGAATGATTATTGATAAAAGGAATCTTCAACTTTGTACGCAAATAAAATAGGAAACAAAAATTGAAAAGTTATTTTTTCTCTTTTTATTTTTATTTTTAATTTTTGTTTCATCCATTTCAAAAATAAAAATCAGAAACAAATATTTGCGTTTCATAAGCCAGCGAAATGAAAATAGAAATTTAAAAATAAAGATGATATCAAATAGGTTTTAGATTCATCTTCAAATTATATCCAATCATTTTTTGGGTCATTTCCATATCAGACTTTTAGAACTTGCATAATTTCATAAACCCCTTTCTAAAGTTGATAATTCCTAATAACCCTTTTATAAACAAGAAATTGGACATTTTACCTCCTAAAGTTTCCAAAACAAGAAGTAAACAAGTTTGGATATAATGTATTTTTAGTTATCGGAATTTCCGGAGTAAAAACACCATTCAAAAAAATTAAAAATTAATACTCCCAGATTCATCATACCCCTTGCAAATGAGCACTTTCCTAGTACATGAGCTGTTGTTTCGGACAAGTTAGTACATATAATGGCGTCAAGATAAAGGGTCGACGCCGGCCCAACCCTGAGCTTTAAGGTCCGGTAATGTAGATAGGGTCGGGCCGGGCCTCAAAGGGCTTTCTTCTCTTGGATTGAGGAGTCCGGCCTAACCTAGGCCCTTATCCAAAGGCCGGCTAACCCGAAACTATCCCTACATATTTATGTTTTTGATAAATTGCCAACAAAGAAATGTTAGAAAAACGTTAACATTGAGAATAAAAATATTAACCAGTGTCCAAACTCATGAAAGAATGAATGTTTAGGTTTTGAGTTAGGGTTAGGGTTTAGAGGTAAGGGGCGAGGGGTTGAGGGTTAAGGGTTTGGAGTTGGTTGGGTTTTTTTGGGTTCAGGTCTTAAAGCCTGGTCCAAAGGGCCAAACGACCATATCCAAAGGGCCGTGTTGGACTAGACTTTTGATGGGGTCGGACCGAGCTATGTTTCTATCCCAAGGATTACGAGCCTACCCAACTCTAGCCCACCCGGTCAAAGTCAATGAGGTCAGACCTGGCCCAAGGCCTTTTAGGTCGGGCCGGATAGGGCCTTAGGGTCGGGTCTTTTTTTGACAATACCAAGTGCATATGGGGCGCACATCTTCAATTGTCATACGTTAAAGAACCAGGTTTGAACGAGCAGGGAGCGTATTGCTGCATGCCAGCGAAGGAAGACTCTGACTCGAGGTGTGACTTCTAGTTTTCATATTTTTCGTCAATCTAGTCTCGATCGTTCTTCATCATGCCCAAGCCTAAATCGGTATTGGTATGTCGTCTTATAGGTTCTCTTGACAGAACAAATATCGTTTTGTTCAAGACGCCAACACCACCAATCGGGATATCAAGTATAGCCTGAGCCGTCTTCCTAGCAAAAGATATGGAAATCACCTCCTAATTCTTGGTCCTTGTTGTCCTATTTATTATCACATTTACACGACCGTCACACGACGTGTAAATTAAGATTGAGTTCGCTTACATGCACTCTAAATTTATACTTTCTACGTCTTAGTAAAATTAAAACACTTATATTTTTTGGATATCCCATAAAAAATTACAATACTTTTTTATTTTGATTTTTTTTCAAAATTACCTTAACATCTCTATTGTTTATTTTATATTTCATCGACTCATTTATCACTTTTCTTCTCAATCTTTTTCTCTCTCCTTCCTCATACATACATTCAAGGACAAATGAGCCTTTACACATAAAAATCAACACATGAATAAATTATAGTGTTAAGTCAACAAATTGTCTAAGCACATTGTATGTCATATTACAACAATAAGAACAAACCATCCCCCTTACAAAATATTTCAACCATCACTACCTTTGACTCGTATACATGATAAGGTTCAAATGAGTTCTTTTGTAGAGTTTATAGCATGAGAAATGTAAAGTAACTCCAATAATGAGTATAAGCATGCCCCATCAAAGAATTCATCGCGTAAAATACGAGATGAAATGAAGGAAAAGAACAAAAATAAAGTTAGATAAAGGAGACCTAAAAGGTTATGATCACACAAAAAAATGGAATAAAATGATCTACGATGCACACCTCTCCGTTTTATCACTAACCAAGTAGATAGTAACTTGAGTTTGGTGCATTGCAAGAATCTAGCCATATTCGTTGTCCTCACATCCCGTACTTAGTTATCCCCCATACATGTCTTAGCCTAGGAGTTCAAACTTAGCGATATTTTGGATGAAATCAGCTATGTAAACATGAAGGGTTTCAATTGAGGCCATCTTTATTCTAGAATGGCACTTATCTAATTTTTATTTTTTTTTTAATGTTTTGAGTTAACACATTTTTCATAACTCCTAAAAACTCTTATGCATAACCTTCACTTTAAAACAAAAATCTTCTTAAAACCAATTTTTTTAAAAAAAGTTTTTTTTTTCCTCTTTTGGAAATGACATCAACAAAAGCAAGTACTACTCATGACAACATAAACAGAATAAAGACATGAATAGTGCAGACTGACACAATAAAAGTAAAGCAATATAATACCGACCATAAATTCGAATCAATTGTCTAAACCACAAATAACACATGTCAGGCAAAAAATAGAAAAACAAAATCATTAAACATATAAAAAGATAGATACTATCCCACCCCCACCTAAAATATTGCATTGTCCTGGATGTAAGATATGAAAATGAAAATCAAAGGACAATACTCACAAAGGGTCACTGTAGAGGTGGCGACAGTGGCTGGAAATGCCACTGGCTCACATGCCAGTCATATATCTGCCGCTGCATGTCATACTGATGCTGTCGTCAAATTTGCCCATCCTCACCAATATATTCCTCTCGAAAGAAGAACAATAGAATCCGTGCTGGCATGCAGCTCCCTGATGGCTGGACTCTGCAAACGGCTCCATATCATCATCATAAAGAATATCATCAGCAGCATCGTCATCATCCATCTGATCATCGATAGCCTCCTTATCAGCAACATCATCATCATGCTCAACCTCCTCAGCCTACTCCTCTGCCTCTGCCATCTCTGCATCTCCCTCAACCTGCTCTTTCACTTTTCGTCTCAGAAAATGAACACCAAGAGATGGAAAAGCCCATAGCGAAGAATTAGTAACTCTGCATAGCTCACTCGGCAGCTGCAGCTTCACCTTCTTGTTGTAAGGGAACATCAAGAAGTATACCTCTTCTCCTCTAATCGTTTCCTTCTTTATCTTCTTTTTGAAAGAAGATAAGTGAGGGAGGGTGAAGAATAAGGTGGCTGCTCCAACGGCTCCCGTCCCGTAATATGATTACATATTCACTGTGCGTGGATTCTAATCCATCTTGGGTTTTGGATGCAGGAACGACATAGTACGTAACACGAGATCGTTGAGGGTTCATGAGATATCGGAAGATTTTGAAGGGCATTCATTCTTTGTTCATGGGTAATAGCACGATAGAGAGCATACTCGACATCGGCTTCTATCAATTGAACCTTAGTTCTGGATGAACATTACTTATAGAGAATGTCTTGCATGCACCGAGTCTTAGAAGAAATCTCGTTTCAGTTCAAGCATTAGCCTCTATTGGTTTTCGTTTTGTAATAGATTCGAGCTCTATGGATATTATTTTGAATGGAAATGTTTTTGGGAAGGGATTGCGAGCCGATAACCCTCTAGAGCTTATCCACTCAGATATATGTGGTTCTTTCAATACTTGTTCTCATTACGGATCATATTATTTCACCATATTTATAGATGATATGGTCATGTCTATTTGATTGCTCATAAGTCAAAGGCCTTGAGATTTTTCAATACTACCTAAAAGAGTTTGAAAATCAGTTCGGTAGAACTGTGAAGGTGCTTAGAACTGATCGCAGACGCGAATACCTGTCTGAGCAATTTAAACTGGTCTGTGAGGAAAAAGGGATCCGTAGGTAATTAATGACTCCTCATACGCCGCAACAAAATGGTGTTGCTGAGCGAAAGAATCGTACATTGCTAGACATGGTAAGGATTATGATGGCGCAAATAAATCTCCCCTTATCCTTTTGGGATGATGCGTTGTTGACTGTTGCCCACATACTAAACAGTGTACGGAGTACGTTAGTGCCTGACATGCCTTATGAAAGTTGGACTAGGCATAGGCCTAGTCTAGGCCATATGTGACCATGAGGGTCTGCAAGATTTGTACGTATTCCTTCAGCTCAAGTTTCAAAGCTGAACCCAAGAGGTCACAAAGGGATATTTATCAGGTATCTCGAGTACTCGAAGGGATAAGTAATGTTATGCGAACAATCAAATGATACACTGACTGAGATTAAGACGCGAGATATGACATTCATCGAGGATGGATCTCCTAGCAAAGGCGAAGTGAAGAAGGATGTTCAATTTTATGAGTTAGATATTGAAGATGTCACTACTGGATTGATGACCAAGGTGGGGAATTAGCTCCTAATGTCGTCAATGATCGTAGCGAAGATGCTGATCCGAGTGGGAGCACTCTTATCAATGTTGCTCCTAGTATAAGCACTGTAAAACCTATTTCCAGTGGGAGTTTACAAACTCCTACAGATACGAAAATTGAGCCTTCTAATCCTTCTCCATGAAAAACTAAGCGAAAGGTATCCCACCTAAGAGGTTTGATGATGAGACTTTTATCGCTGAATTAATAGATCGTGATGAGCCATGAAATATTCGTGAGGCTCTCGCATCCTATAATGCAACTGAGTGAAAAGTTGCTATAGAGGATGAGTTAGATTCCATGAAAAAGAATCAGGTATGGGAGTTAGTTGATCTTCCAACTGGGCGCTCTGCGATTAAAAAAAAAAAAAAAGGATTTTCAAGATTAAGCGCAAGCCTGATGGGACGATCGACAAGTACAAGGCACATTTCCTGACAAAGGGTTTCACTCACAAGGAAGGTGTTGATTATGATGAGACATATTCTCCTGTAGTGCGTATAAAATTTGTGCGTCTTATTTTGACGATAGTAGCGTATCTAGATTTGAAATTATAACAGATGGATATGAAGACTGTGTTTCTTAACGGGGAACTTGAAGAGGAGATCTATATGGCTATGCCTTTAGGTTTCGAGACCAGTGCACAATGATACGACTGTCGGCTAACATATAAAATTAGTATCAAGTGCACTCATTCTCAGTAGAAATTAATGAAATTAATGTAATAGTGAAAGTAAAGATCGATCCCACAGAGACGATTGTTCAAATGATTTAAGCTAATTATTACTCTAATATTACCTAGAATTGTGAAGTAAGTTTTTTTTTGTTTCTTTGTTTGTTTTTATTTTTATTTTTGGGTGGGGGAGGGGGGTTTGGGTTGTTGTAAGGAAGATAAGATTAAATAATATGAACTAAGAAAAGTAATTAAATTACTAAGCAACATATTTCTGATTTGGTTATAAAACTATTAAAGTGTAGGAAACCTTTATAATTCCATTTAGGAGATTAATCATTGACAATAAATGATGTGATTAATGAGTTGATTTGTTCTATGATTGATTTGATTGTAAAATAAGGGTCTCTTCAATTACGCTCTCTAAATTGTTGACTATCAAATGAGAATGTATAATCAATCTAACCAAATTAATTCAACATACCAAAAGAGAATGTATATGTCAAACTAAATAAGGTTATATCAAATATGGAACAAACCAAACATGAATCAATAGAAAAAGACTCCTTTTTTTTCTTTTTTTTTTATCAATTCACATACAAAAGATTCTAATCAATTCATGATCAAAAGATGCTACTAATATGACCAAATGAGAATGTGTCATTAGCATAATTAACACTCTAACATAACTTAGGTGATCAATCCAAGTCTAATTAGTTGTTGATTAGGTAAAGCTCAAACCTTTTTACATCAATCATAAAATGAACAAATCTGATTTTAATTATATTAAGTCCATGAACTCATAACCCCTCTACTAGAACTACATTTTTAGGTCTTCTATTAAAGATCTACTCACTCATGAATGAATTAGACATCACAAACATGATGAGATAACAAGTATGAGACACATCATCAAAAAAGAGAGATAAAGGTCTGTACTTGATTAAAGAACAGTAATTAAAGTGATCCTTGAATCTCCAATTGAGTTACAGCACTAGAAATCCGTAACCAAAGCTGAAAGTTCTATGAGAAACTCTAGGTTTTGTGGCCTAAGATCTATCAAAAGCTGATAAAGACAACACCTATAACGTAGACATAAAGTCTATACACTACAAAAAAATAGCGTTTTATCTACGGAAAATTTTAGCTACGGATAAAATCTGTCGCAAAATCATATATCTTAACGACGGATCCGTCGCTAACAAACAAAAGGAAAAAATGGATAATATTTGCGACGGA